>OMLB01049021.1:1718-12180 GCA_900302555.1 Myripristis jacobus | reverse complement strand
TTTACAGCCTTTTGTTTTCTCATGCCATTGTTTTGTTTTGTTTTTGCTTTGCCTGTCCTTTTGGTTTAGGCAGGTGACACACGGGGGATTCTGTGTTGATTTGGTTCACGTGCGTCTCCCGGTATTTGTGCTTTTCCTTTGTTCTTTGCCAGGATGTTAGTCAGTTTGTTGCTGCATTATGTTTGAAGATTCAAGAGTTTTATTTGCCACATACAAAGCCAAACTCCTCGTGTAGTGAAAAAAGAGAAGTAAGCCTGCAATAAATCTTTCAGGCTTCCATCTGACTCTCTACCTCATCTTCTGCGTTTGAATCCTTACCTGCAAATACTGCATCATTGTGACACTCATCTAATAAACACTTGCTTATTCTAAGTTACTACAGAGATGTGGCAGTACAACACAATAGCTGCCGAATAGCAGGGCACAGATTATGCAAGACAAGACACTGTAACTGTCAGAACACCAAAAGGACGGAACAGGAGACACAAGCCACATAACAATCGTTGATACAGAGGGAGAGACACTAAATTACACAGAACAGGAAGCAAAATGATGTAACCCTCTGTCCTCAGATGACACTGCTGCTTAATAGGTGAAAGGTATTGGCTTGCTGGTTAGTCAGGCAGACGAGTCAGTTAGTTAGTCAGACAAGTGATGCAATAGCAAGGGTGAGAGTAAGCCATTGCATGTGTATGTGTATACTTGTGTATGTGTACTTTTTGAGAGTTTTTATTTTATGTACAACCTTGCGTAATGTTCTTCAGGACACTTTCAATTTCATCTGTTACATGCACATATTTTCTGGGGTCTCCCTAGACTGCAAACTTTAACAAATGTAAAACTGAGAAATTGTGGAGCCCTCTGCTGTGAACTGTACGTCAGGAAGGATTAACTTGGCTGTACTTAAACAGATTATCATCTCACTTGCATGATAAAGATCACATCCAACAATTTTCTCTCAAAAGTAAGTAAGTAACATGTCACTACATTTTAAAAACATTTTTTAAACTTGTACCTTTACTTCTGCTAAGCCAGTATCAGCAAAGTAAGAATACTTATGTTTGAGTAGGACTTTCTAGTACTCCTGCCATTTTACTGATTAAGAGGAATGTCAAGCATGACTCAAAGGACAAAAAAGCCCACCCAGCTCTAACTAATCAACAGTCATTCATAGTTTATATAAAAACACAGCCAGACTTAGGGTACAACTGATTACATCACTTCAGGTTTATTAATAATAATGTGTCATTCCTATATCCCCTTTATTAGGGGTGCCCCAGTGGTGCTTTAGCCTGCAGGACAGTCTGAATACTCTGAGGCATGGATTCCACAAGGTGCTGGAAATGTTCCACAAAGATCTCGGTACATGACGACTTGAGTTTCTGCAGATTTTTTGGCGGCACATCCATGTTTCAAACATCTTGTTCCTCCTCATTCCAAAAGTGCTCTGTTCGGGTTGAGACTGGGGACAGGCCAGACCACTAGAGTAATCTAAACTCATTGTCATGTTCCTGGAACACTCTACAGATAATGGCAGTGACATTAATCTGCCGGAAATATTCATGTTAAAAAGAGTAAAGTTTGGTCCTGAAAGGATGCACCTGGTTAATAACAATATTTGGGTGCACTGTGCTGTTTGAACAATATGTACTGAGGTTAATGAGTGGCAAAGAAAACATTCCCCATACCATTACACCACCCCCGCTAGCCTGTGCTAATTTATGCAAGGCATAAAGGATTTATATTGTTCCAAACCAACCATCACTATGTCGCAACAGAAGCTGAGATTCAGTGGACCACGCAACATTTCTCTACTCATTTAATCATCCAGTTTTGGTGATCACATGGCAATTGTGGATTCATCATCTCAATCTTGGCTGACAGCGGTGGAAACCTGGCATGGTCTTCCGATGCTGATGCAAGCAAGTGATGACGCACAGGCTGCAGTGGCTATAGACTCCACTGATCCAGGCTGCAAGGTAGAAATGCTCATGATCCCATCTAGGGGTGTATCGGCAAAGGAGCTGCAGAGCACTTACCTGAAGGATCTAGCAGTAAGGGGCAGCGTGTTTTTTATTGTACAATAAAGTCATTATAAAACAAGGCAAGACAAGTACAGGGACAAATGAACAGCCAAAAAAGATTATGCAACTTGAGAGAGAAGACTGACAAAAACAAACTGAGGAATACAACATAAGTTCAAACTGGCAGGTATGTAATAAACAAGAGGCAAAAACATATGTGTTTTTGTGTGACTGGGATAATGAAGGTGGGGGTGAGGTAGTGGGTGCTGAATGAGGCAAGGAAGTAAAATAAGATATAATAACATACAATTTTCTTCCCTTTCATGTGGAAAGGACAGTGAAAATGATGGGGAAAAATACAATAAAACAAAACAATAATAAGCCATTAAATCAGTTAATTGATAAGTGGCCAAAGTCATTTACATGACATCATTTGTATTATAAGTGTGTTGGTGGGTGGGTGGGGAGCACCCAAGAGTTTCCCATAGACAGTGACAGCACATTAGGCACGAGATCTGACGATCGAGAGTGCAAGCCCAAAGCACAGACACCAAAGCGGTGAGCCAGGGGAGCTGGGAGAATGAGAGTGTGACTTGTCCAATTTTGGTGCCGCTGTCTGAAAGCCTGTACAGTCATAAACAAAATTTATGGACACAACGGCCCGGCGCTGAGCACGTTCCTGACTGCCTAAACTAAATGAAACTTGAGTGCAGACAAAAAGGCTTGGAGAGCACATAGAGTACTTGTGGCTGGGGAATGAACTTTGCTCTCTCTTTCAGGTTACGTGCGTGCTCAAGTATGGATTTCTGCTTGCATGCGGCAATATTGCTCACAAAGATGGAGCTTCTGTCACCGTCTCGACACTCATAAGCAAAGGTAGCGGCTGCAAACAAACTCACGCTTCTGCTACCCCACTCGTCATCCAGACATAAAATTGACTTTCAATGGAAATAACAATGTGAAGCCGGCTTAACAAAATAATAGGTTACTTTGACTCTCACTTCATCCGTGTTGTGCTTTAGATGTCTTGATCAGACCTTCAGACAAAAGTGTCCAAGTGGCGGCAATCTCCTCTGTGAGATCGAGTGAGCATAGAATCAAGTCAATGGACACAAGCACAGCTCAGCAGCTGCTCACTCTGTAGCAACATTAGTTGGGGCTGTGGACTGTTGTCGTGTAGTCAGCTGAGAACTTCACTGTGTCCTCCTGTAGCGAAGGAGCCATCAGAAAAAACCCCAATAAGTGTTGGAACATATTCAACTGCTCCCCTGATATGGTAAATGCTATTATGCCAAACCTTATCATTGATCATGCAGACTATCAGTGTGAGGCCAGAGGCATCACTGACCCAAATTTGCAGGGGCACATGCTCCATTAACGTTTTTGGCTGGACCACAACAGTGGGACCAGCTCTATAAATGTGAGTGTCCGTCACTGACTCACTGACTGAGTGATGACGTGACAGTGTTGGTTGGCTGCGTGTTGGAGTTTCCGCACTGGGGCGTTGCTCTTCCAAAAATATTCACAGCTGTAGCCAACTATGAGGACACCAAGATCCCAGTAATTATTTCATAGAAAAATAAATTGGCGCTATTTAAGAGATTAAATGATCTGGGTTTGAAAACTGCTGTCCAGTGCAGCCGCCGCTCACGGAACTGAGATCAAAACAGCAGCTTTCTAAATGTAATCACACCGCTACTGCAGTAATTACAGTAGCCTACGGGAATCATACATTACCATAATTAACAACGCCTCCAATTTCATTCCAATTCAAAGGGGCTCTATAGGCATGGGAAACATTCACAGAGCCTAAGTAAGTGTGCAATAAAAACATGCATGCACAGACCAGCCATAGTTATTTTGTTGTTGTTGTTGTTTTGTTTTTGATTGCCAAGATTCAAGTGGCTTTTTTGGCTACAAAATGCAGCCCCAAAAAGTCGTCCTCTCTCCGTTCCCTTCACATCAGGGTCCACCCTCCACCATGTTGTGGCAGGAGCAGCAGGGCTCAGTCAACTCTGCTCCATGTGCAGAGAAATAAGACAGCAGCAGGTGAGTGTGTTACTGATCATTTGTTTTCCCACATGGTTTAGAAAAACAGGTGTTCCCACGCTTGCTGACTGTCTGAGTCTGCATGAATGATTTTAATAGCGTTGGGCCTGTAATTTTCACCACACACATCAGGCCAAAATCCATTCAAAATTCTTTCTGTTTCATGTTGTCCTCATTATTGTTAAAGATACATAGCAGTCACAACACAATGCAAGACCTCTGATAAATTTCTAGTGTCTTTTAGAAAATTCGGCATGGTGTAATTCAATAGACAGCACTTTGTTTCTAATTCAAAACTTGACATTGGTCACCAACCAGAAAAAATGTTATTTTATACTGAAAATCAGTTTTAGATTTCCCTGAAGGAATTTTCACTAAAGGATTACACATTTTCAGCAGCCCCACCACCATATAACTCAGAATTACTTACTCATGCAGAATTACATGGCAGTGAAGCTACCATACACTTAAAAGAAGTCATAAAAAAAAGTCATAAAAAAAAATTAAACACTCAAATTTAAAAAAGGAAAAGGTGAAGATGCTATGCCAAAAAACAGAGCTCATTTGGGCCAAAATTGGTGGCTAAATATTATGCAACAAACATTTATGGGAAAAAATAGATGTCAATTTTGAAGATGTAGGTGTAAACCATATCAAGAGTTGGTTTGACATGTTTGAGTTATTATTTGCAAAGTTACTGATTTCTGAAGGGCCAAATATTAAGCTGCATATCAAAAGTCCAACATAAAACTATCTTTACTCTGGATTAGCACACATCCCAGCTTATCACTAATGTTCCAGTAACAGTCACACAGAATAAACAGAGATGATGAGTAAACAGAGGTATCATTTAAGGTATCAGAGGAAGTCTCACTCTGAACA
Organism: Myripristis jacobus; assembly: GCA_900302555.1. Taxonomy (NCBI): domain Eukaryota; kingdom Metazoa; phylum Chordata; class Actinopteri; order Holocentriformes; family Holocentridae; genus Myripristis; species Myripristis jacobus. The sequence goes on along the minus strand of OMLB01049021.1, from coordinate 7,225 downwards.
GTATATTAAATAGTAATAAATATAGCAAACGAATAACAAATGATATGTCTCTCGGTTTTAATATGTTGAAATTCATGTAAGGACACACTCAAAAGAACAGCATTACCAGCAAGCTTATGTGTATTATCATCCCACAACAACACTGTGCCCTTTGTACCATATTTTTCTGAAGACATCACATTATGTTTCACCTACACAGTATGAATAAAGATAACTGGTGGCTGTATGATGAATAGCATTTTTTTTTTGGGTAAAAACCATGTGTCTGGGATGCTTCAGGAATGTCACTGGCACACTTGATGGTGGACTGTAATGTCTTTATGTGGGCCGCTCATTTGTATGAGTAACAGAATGATGACAGTGTTTTTCATTTGGAATGAGCGAGACAGTTGACTCATCTGCTGGAACATTTCCTTCATCTGCCATCTACTTTTTTTTGTCTGCCTCCCTTCCTCATACTGTCATTCTCTTTTATTACATTTCTGTATTTCTGTCATGTTTCTGCCTTTTCCATCTTCCACACTGAGCCAGTTCTCCATCTCTCTGTCCCTCTTTCCGTTCCTCCCTCCTTCCAACCTCTAACCCACCCTCACTGAAACTGTATTAACAACCTATTGTCTAAAGCCTCTTCACTTTTCCACAGCGAGATAAAAGTGTTTTGATGAAAAAAAAAAAAAATGCTTACCTGCTGCATCTAAATTTTCTGTGAGGATTAATCTTTTGTTGTTGTGGCTGAAAAACAGATGTACGCTAACCTAGTTACTCTTACCTTCTATAAACTTTGCTGGATTCTTGGCAGAGGCACCAGGTTCATCTGAGGACAATGCAGATCTGGGAAAAAGCCCGTCTCCCCCCCCTTACTTATTGAGATGGCAGGTTTCCAGAAACCACAACTGATGAACTATCATAAACGCCAGCCCACAAAACTGTTTTATGATAAGCATCAATGCTGGCTCCTTCTCTTTCAAGTCACTGATATGTCTCTTGTTGTACTGAATTGAATAAAGGACAAGATCTTCAACTGTTCTCCCTCCTCCCTTTCACTTTCCACAACCTCTTCTAAATCAAAGAGGACTAGTGTTCCAGCTCAGCTTGAATGAACTGCTGTTGCCGGCCCTGTGGGCTGTTTCTCAGCAACTGGCAAACCAATGAGGAACGGCCAAACATGGTATAATAATCTGTCTCATCTCGCTAGTTCACTCTCAATAAGCATCAAAGTTAGAACATCAGTTTTGGCCATAACCATAGAAACAGGTACAAGCTTTTAAGACTTAACTTATGGCCGTGTGGTGGTGGTATCGGGTGCTCTATGTGTGGTGGACGACAGGCGTCAGGCATGGTGCTCCCTTTAAAGACAACTGATACAGCTACACTACACGGGCTGGCCGTGCTGATGTCAGTGTGACACGCTCGCTGTGGTGTAGCTGTAGGGTTGCTGGTGGTGTTATGATACATCAACTAGGGGTGGGCGGATCAACACTGAAGTATCAGAACTTCCGATCCTCAAGTTTCCTCGCATGAAAATATCGACACCATGTGTTTTGTTCGGCCGGTAAGTTTCATGTTTATTTTTATGAGACTGAACGTGCATTTGGTGCAGGAAAAAAAGCGTAATGTTGTCTGTAATAGATGTCAAGGAGTGGTACTATTTCTCCTTCCGCCCTCCTGGTTTCTCATACAGGCAGATGACAGACATGCAGCAGCTGGAAGAGACACACAGCGAAGCGAGAGGAGTGGACTTGACCTCACACAGGTATTAGCCGAGCGCTGCTCTGTTGTGATGACAGAAAGAAACTGAAACCGTATTTGCCCAATTTTCCATCTGAGTCAATGTCAATAATACCAGGAAAAGACAAAAGAAGTCTGATGTTTAGCAGTTTATTTAATTTAGAAATCACAAAGATTTTTCCCTCGTATATATAAAATCATTAGTATGGTTATCAGTATCAGGCCAGTAGCCCTGGTATTACTTGGTGCTGGATCAAAAAGAAAATCAGAAAATCAATCAACCTATCTGCTGAAGTTTAAGCATCCATATGATATTAGCTGAAGTCAGAATTTAAAGGTATACTACACAAAATTGCCAAAAGTTGATTAAAATGAGAATCTACAGATTCAACTGACAAAAACTTGGAATAAACATCAATGAGTCTCAACAATCAGTAGACTCAATAATCAGATTCAGCGCTGACTCCACATGTTTGTCAGTTGAGTGTAACACATAAATCAACCCTTGGCAATTTTGCGGAATGTGCCTTTAAAGTCACAATCTTGACAGGCTCTTACCCGCATGAGATAAAACTGACATTGTAAGACATTCCCAAGCAGGAATAACAAAGTAACTTATAGCACCTTCAGTCACTGCAAAGTAATTTTTTGAGGTCAAGGAAACTCGTCACGCCAAGTAAAGGTGAAAGTGTCTATTCTGATCAATGGCTCAAGATCTAGTAAATATCATCATCAACAGAATCTTAAGTATTTTCTATTCTATTCGATTCTAAATTCAGTGAAATGCCGCTGAGGAGAGTCAGGGGTTTGGGAAAAAATGTTTCTGGGAACTCAAACAAAAGGCACTGTACCACGTCTTGCGTGAGGAAAACATCTTAATAATTAAATAAACTGCTCTTAACTGCTTGTAACTGCTCAAGTATATGTATGTTTTTTTTTGTTTTTGATCCTTTAAACTCATAATGTTTCTACACTGATCATCCAATACTCTCTTTCAACCCGTTGCATGTCATCCTCACAATACACAATCCTGACAGGGCTGTGGGTTTGTGATGAGTCTTTTTTCAGAGCTGGCCGTTCAGCTTGTGTCTCACGATAGATATTTATATAGCTCCATGACGACCTGTGTAACACACGTCTGATTCCTTTGCTTAATCACTGTTTTTAAAATATAAAATAAATAAATAAAAAGTGCTGGAGGGATTGAGAAAAATAAAAGTGAGAAATGTGGCCCTTGAATTTGCTTAAAGAAATATTTTTATCCAATAACTACATATTTTTGTATAATTTTGCTCATCCCAAGGTGTATCAGATGTCAGACATTTTTTAAAGGGTCCAATAACTGTGGCTATTTCTGTTAAAATGGAATTGTGGACAGCCGCAAAAATGACATGAAAACATCTGCTTCAAATTCTTAAATTTTTTGCGCCGTGTAATTCATGTCTTGACTCTGGCGTAGCACATTCAAACTGATGTGCTTTTGCTAATAAAAATGCTAAATGATCCTATTAGAATGCCTCGCGTATGAGCTGCTGTGTGCAACTGGCCCATTCACTGAGTTGAATACCGACCTCCGGCTTGCTCACTGGCAGAGTCACTTGCTACTTGCTCAATGGTTCGTTTTTGGGTGAACTATTCCTTTAATATACAGCATGCTTTTTGCCTGTGCCCAGAACCTCAATTCTGACTTCCAAGTCCTAGCCACAAAAGAATCTTCTTGGTTTCTAAGAAATATTCTGTAGTTTGGGCTCTGTCCAAGAGGGTCCTGGCACGTTTTCACACAAGAAAGGGTCTCATTTGACTTTGCCTTATTTGCACTCATCAAGTAATGATGATGGTGAGAGCATGGTGGATAAATGTCCTCATGTGGCTTTGTTCACTGCTGGTTTACTGCTGTCTATTTGAACCTATTAGTGAGTGCCCGTCTGCACACTCATTGATGCCAGTCCTCAGGACAGATGGTAGCAAAACAGGGTGAGTGAGACAGTCTCTCTCTCTCTCTCTCTCTCTCTCTCTCTCTTTATCTCTCTCTCTCTCTCTCTTTCACTCGATCTCTGCTGCGCCCTGAATCTTCCCTGTAACTCCTGCGATCTATTCGTTTTATTGATCTGTTTTTGTTGTGTTTTCCTGCCCCGGTGTTGTGTCTTTCTGGAAGAGATGTTTGTCATGATTGTCATGGCGATTCTGACAGTAAACGGTTGATGTTTTCCAAAGTCATTTTAGTTGGCATTCATCGACAAATCACTTTGTAAAGGTTACCTCAGATACTGTGGAGGCCATGGCGTTTATTACTTAGAATGTGGTATTATTTATGTATTTAATTATTTATTCATCATTAGGTTCTTGTCAGTGGTTGTCAGCATAACAGTTTACCCTACAGTGCAAAAGCACTTATATTTTTGTTTCATTTTCTGCTATAAGTCTCTTATAGAAGAAAGCTGACAGCTACAGTGAAGCCTGCATGCATTTAGTTTGGGCTCATATTCATAATCTGCTTGCCAGTAATGTATAGTATGTATAATAAACTATAACATATTTTTAAAACAATCCAGAATTTCAAGATCCATCTGTGCACATGTTTACTGTAGATAACAGGTTTGTGTGAGGTGTATGGGCTTACCAAAAATCCAATCCCCAGCAAGAGAATCAAAGCACTGCTGTCCTCATAAGGTCATTGTGCACTCAACAGTGTTTAATAGGATGTGTTTTCTGCCCTGAGTTGTCTCTGCGGGATACTGCTAAAGCAGTGGGACAAACATCAACTGGCAGCATTTGTGATGCTGGACAGGAAGGTGAAGCACAACCAATGGATGAGATCTTAAGGCAAAGCGGGGGCAGAGTAGGTTAACAGACTGAGAAACAACATCATGAATGAAGACGCTCTGTATAAACGCTCTGCTCGATTAGTCATGTAGAATCTCCTGTTTTTATCATTTCTTAGAGAGTTATACACTAAGTAAATCAATAAACAATAGGGTTACGATGAATATTCACCAGTATGTGTGCAATGTTTTTAAATCTGAAAATAACCAATCAAACTGAGGAGGGCATATTAGGTATTTTAAACAGTATCTGCAAAGAAAATTTGTATAAAAATTGAGTGTCAAATCAATCAGATTATGCAGAGTCAAACAATCCTATAAAACATACCAATGATGTCTAAGTCTAATTTTTATCTTTAACTCTAAAACAGGAGAATTGGTTGATATATTGTTAAAAAAATTAGTTCAAATATATAATAACATCAGTTAACATCTCAAAAAAATATGGTTACATTTTTTGAATAACTTTTAGTACTTGTTGGTGACTAACAATATCCAAAATATGAAAATAGATGTTGTTGTTTTTTAATGCAAAGTTGGTAACTGCCTGTATTCTACAGCTGGCAGATTCAGAACTTCTGAAAACAAACGTCTCAAACTGGATAACATGTCAAGTCCTTTACAATGATCCAAAACTTTTGGCAAACGTCACAGACTTCTTGTGTAAACAAAACAAGTCACGCTCAAAGTCTTTCGAGAAGAGACATCTTCTCGTGTTGGAAGCAGAGTGCATCGTTTTTGTTCTTCTGTTTTGCCAGTGCCTACATAAGTCTGGCACATTTACATGCATGCCATTGAAATAAAGTAATGATCTAGCCTTAGAGCTGCTTTGAGTTTTCATTTTCTCACTTTTGGATTAATGCTATTTGCTATTATTTAATAGAGTGGCTGCTTAAACATTAGCATGAATAACAGACAGACCTGTCTCCTGGACTTAAAGAAGTGATTTTAATAATA
>OMLB01049020.1:0-12522 GCA_900302555.1 Myripristis jacobus | reverse complement strand
ACGAAAAAAATAAAAAAAAAAAAAAAAAAACAGATTCAAAATCTAATTTCTAAAGTGTGAGCTGGCCAAGAAAACAGCAGAGCAGCTAACTTACAAAACAGCACACATGACAGTCTCACAGAAAAAATAAGAAAGTAATAAAAATGAAATAAAACAGACTGCATCCTCCAGATAGAAAGCCGTCCAAATACAGTCAGATTAATGAGTCAGTTAAAACGAGAAGAGGAGCCTATAGGCCCTCTGTTAGGAGAAAAAAAAGGAGCCGGGGGAGGGGTGTCATCTTCTGAGAAAATAGACATTGGTTAATGTAGTAAATTTAGGAGAAAAAACCTTGAAAATTCTGTGATTATAACATAAAACTCAAAAAAATGTGTTTTCCTATACTTACCTTTCTCATACTTTTTTAAAGCAAGCACAGGTCTTGAACTTTGTGAGGTTGGATCAGCCTCACACTGCAGACGCTGCTGCTCGCCGTGTATCAGGCCTGCAGCTGATCACCTCAGCAGATTCTACTTTGACATGGGATTTAGCGACAAGGAAAGCCTGCTGATTTTAGCCCAGAATCACATGATTGTTTTCTTCTGAATCAGCCCAAGTCACAGCAATGTCTCTTCAAAGTCCAGATGCTGAGGAGAAGATTGTGATTCTGGGCTCAGACCACCAGGATTCTCCTCCTACTAAGTCCCATGGAATTTGTGAGTTTTTTCTCACAAATTTGTGATCTTACAATCTCAGAATTTTCAAATTTTCTTCTCATAGTGTAGTGAGCTTCTTCTCGTAAATTTACCACTCTCTGGCTTCTCAGAGAAATTGATTTTTTTATTCTTGGAATATTACTGCCCCCCATCTGGCTCCATTATACACACACTATCCATATCCTACACAACTGAAATAGATGGAAGAATATTTACCAGGATCAGAAGGTGAACATGCATATGTGTACATAAATGTACACATATGTAGATATGTATAAGAACATACATGTGCACACATGTATGTTCACATGAAGAGGCATCTATAAGCATTCTACTACTACTACTACTACTACTAGTGCTGCTATTAAAAATAATAATAATGTTGATGACAGTAACAATAATAATGATATGGATATGGATATGGACACTAACCTTTCATATTGCACTTACAATCAAACTGTTTCACAGATTAAAACAAAAGATTGTCAAACTTGCTTGCTTTTCCTCATTAGATGTTTCATAGGTATGCTATCAAATTATGATTATTTGCTACTATTAGATCGATGAGTTATGGTCAGGTATGCAAAAGGAATTAGACTGAGAGTGAAGCAGACAGAAAGATGTGGTGTGTATATATAAGTGTGTGTGTGTGTGTGTGTGCTCAACTACTGTATATTGGTGTATATAGTGCAGTACATGTGGGTGTATGTAAGGTCTACCTCCTTTTGCATACCTTACCATATCTCTTCTTCTGTCTCTCGCATTCTCTGAAACATTTTCCTTGTTGCCTTCAACCTTGCTGCTCCCTCTCTAACCGCGTTTTGAAAAGTGCTGTATAAATAAAATTATTAGCATTACATGATTATCACATCCACAGCTCTTTCTTCACACTCTCTACTTTTCCTCTCCTCTCTTCTGTATGCCACATGGTGACTGACGGCTTCTGAATATACAACTGGAAAAAAAAGGTTTGTAACTCTAAAAAAAAGGATAAAGATTGATATTGTTTGAAATGAAATCCAAGCAAAATATTTTTAGCTATTGAATCATGGCTGAAATGGAAGGGACTTGTCCTGGATAGGCCTACTGTAAATCATCTATCAATATGCCCTCTAAACTACTTAAAACTTCATTGGCATCGCAGCAAAACAATAAGCATATCCTCCAGGACAAAATAAATAAATAAACAAACAAAAAATAAAAAGTAAAAATAAAAGTCAATAAGCGATGTCCGAAAACCTAATTGAAACAGAACTGAACCAAAATGAAAATATACAATACAAAAGACAGCAACAAATTGGTCAAAATGATGCGAGTGTAATCCGTCTGCCGCCTTCCCGCCTCCCTCCAGGCCACATGACAATCCACAGCAGGCCCGGGCTGGACAACACCATTTAGACAATCCAGCTCTTATCTCTGCTGTGTGCGTGTGTCTGTGTGTGTGTGTGTGTGTGTGTTCACAGTGACACTAAACAGTCCCTATCCTGGGTGGTTCTGTTGCCCCAGCCCCCTGCCCTCCCCCCTTGGCCCTTAGGGCATCTGGGCTGGAGCCAGTCCAGACCAGGGCAGCTGAACAACAGAGAGGGGTCAGTGGGGGGACTGAGAGTTGGGTGTGAGGTGAGGGATGTGTGTGTGTGTGTTTTCTTTTAAGTCAGGGGATTCTTGGAGTAGAGGTAGGAATGATCCTTCAAAGATAATATCAACAGTGCTGTAGGCTACAACTGCTGTGGATATCTCTCTGTGATTGAACTCACTCTGGCTCTGTGTGTGTGTGTGTGTGTGTGTGTGTCTATGTTTATGTGACAGCATTGAGCACACCACTCGCTGGGTATATGGCGGTTTGCTGACAGTCCCCCTATGCCATGATTTAAGTCTCTTAAGTTTAAGTTTCTTAGTCTTTGCTACTCTGCACTTTGATCTCTATACATTAAAGGAACAGTGCACCCATTTGACAAATGCAATATTATTTACACCTCCTGCCATTGAGGTGGACTTCCCCCGTTAACTTTTTTTTTCTTTAAATAAATACCTTAATCCACTCTACTTGACCAATAAACAAAGCTTAAGTTTGAGAATGTGTAACAGAATTTTTACATCTTAACATTGTATGAAAAATATTGACTAGTATCAAAAGACACAAGTATGAACGGTAGAGCTATTTTCTTGTGTAGTGTGGCAGGCGCCTGAAAGACACATGAAACATGTGCGACACAGGGGAGGGGAAGAAAAGACAAAGCTAGCCACAAATTTACTCATTTGCTATCTTTTAGTACTCCAGAGAAAGTTTGCACATTTTTGTTGTACATGTGCACATGGACTTGCACAGCTAGCATAGCTTCTGTCTCCGTGGTGCCTCCTGCTCCTCTGGTGCAGAGTAACACAGGAGGTGAAGAACTTACTGGATATGACTGGATGGTGATAACAGGAAAAATACAGATTTAAATTGTTACTGACCAAACCTTTTTAGTTTCAAAGAGCAATCCTTGTAAAATATATATATTTTTAAGATTATTTTTAGGAGCATTAGCTGGGGGGGAAGTCCAGCTCAATGGCAGGAGGCTAACAGTTATATATCTGCGTTGGTACAAAGCAGGTACAAGACAGAAAAGTCATAAATGAAGACCATCATTAAGACAGCCTTAGCAAAAAAAATTGTTTTAATTCCATTCATTCTTGTAGCGTTTCGTTACAAAATTCTTTGCACCGTTCCCCAAAATAATCTTTTCTGTTATTTGATACTATTTTGATGTTTGTTTTTTAATAGAGGTGATTACAGTATTTAAAATGTTATTGTTTTTTTTATATTTTTAGATAGGTCATTCCTCTGAGTCATGCTGAGCCTTGGCTGGGCTTTGTCATTTTATCACCTCACACCAGTGGAGGTCTCATCTTACATTCAATATGATTCAATGTGATGATGTTTCTTTTTCCCTTCTTTGAGCTGCTACCAGCTGAAGGCTATCGATTTGCAACCATGGCTGTTAAATGTATAGCCGAGGACAGCAACACCGAGTTGTCTTCTCTCTCTCTTCCTGGTTCTTTCCCTCTCTCTCTTTCTGCCTTTCCCTCTCTCTCTCTCTCTCTCTCTCTCTCTCTCTCTCACTCACTCTTTCTCTCTCTCTGGCTTATCTCCATTTCCCCGGCAAGATTTTTCAACCGACTCAGCTCCCACCTGGGAATTGTGGCCTCTGTGCTCTCTTGCCCGCAACCAGCATTGCTTACATGCTCTTTTTTTCTGTCATTCTTCCTTTCTTTTTTAGGCGGTAACAGAGCGCTCTCAGGTGAGGGGATGTAACCCACCTTCTGGTGACCATTTGGAGGACCTCTGCTCTTGGGCCACAGTGAGTGCAAACAGCTGATTGTGTTTCTAAATGATCAACACAACTGAACAGAGGCTTTGCAGTTAAATCTGTTGGTGTGGTGGAGAGGTGGCTGATATAATGGCTGAATTTAAAACAGCACCTTGAACAACAGAGAGAAGTGACCAGGTTGTGGTGTGACTTAAGCTCACTAACAAGTAAAAGTCAATAGTTTAATAGGGCAGATTTGTTCCTAAATTTAGGTTACAGCATCTTCAGTGGGCTGACCCTCAAAAGAATGTAATCCCAATTCCAAGATGATATTGTAATGCTGCCCCCAGCTGCATTCTAGACTCCAAACTCCAAACTCAAGAAGCAAGAAAATAATTTACTGAAATTTAAACAAGTTTGTAACAACAAAACGACTGATTATCACAAATACACATGGCATACCTGCACCGAGTATGGAATAATGTCATTTAGAACTGATTTCAGCCCAACTCATAGCACTCACTCCCTCAGTGCATTAGAAATTGTAAAGAGAGACTGAGCAAAGAGAAATTAAGCAACAGCTCAGGCCATGGCCACACAGATAAGCTAGGCCTCATGATTTTTTTGAAAATGAAACTTTCTTTATCAGTAACCTCCCAAAGAAGCTGAGAAGAAACTGCAAGCCTGCAAGATTATTTACACTTTAACATTACCAAAATGACTAGTCACACTGTCAATTATTTTTGTGTATTTCTCTTTTTTGATGCCTTGTTGTAATATATTTAGCTGTGTTCTCTGCACAGCTAATTCTCCGCTGGACCTCCACGTTGTCACCAGTTGTGGTTTCTTGGAGATTTGTGAAAAGCTCTGTAACTTCAATAAGAAAATACATTTTTCATGTTTTGACATTTGTCAAAAAAATTGTGAGCTGTAAGGTCTGTGACACAGCTGTGTAGATTATCAAGTTTAGCTGAGCCAAGTTCACATGGGAATTATGGAGCTCTTTTAGATAAGAACCTATTTTAATAAAATGAGGGTTACTGCACACTTATCACTTCTGCAAAAATAACTTTCAGCCAACTACTCACTCCCAAACACATTAAGTGAAATAAACACATGTATGCATCAATGTGTGCCATTCTTCCTTTTCACAAAGTAATTTCTTATTTAAATCCTACACAGACATTTATTCACAAACTCAAAGGAAGTAATATACTGGTACAAAAACCACCAAGGACCAGTTCCCTACCCTCAGAAAAACACTGGTTCTTAAATGGTTCTAAATGGTGCTCTCTAGTTCTACAAAGAACCATCAGCAGTTGAAGAACCTATTTTATTTAGGGGCTGGTTCCTCACACACTGTATGTGGTTCTAAAGTCCTAAAGGTTCTTCATGTTTATTGGAGTTATTTGGTGGCAGCAGCAGCTAACAATTCTTTTTCTTGTGGATTAATGTGCAGATTATTTCCTCAGTGAATGGATTCATATCTTGCTCTATAAACCATCAGAAAACAGTGAGAAACGCCAGAGCGTCACAGCTGACATTTTTAATACCTCATCTGGAACCCAAAGGAACAAGGAACGTGGAGAACCGGCCAACAACATGTTCATGTTGGAACCTGATGCACCTTTGGTGGTTCTTTAAAAAACCTTGTGCACAAATTGTTCTTTAAAGAACCTCTTGCTAAAAGGTTCTTTGTGGAACCGAAAATGGTTCTTCTGTGGCATCACTCTGAAGAAGCATTTTTGGTTCCAGTTAGCACCTTTATTTTTCTGTGTACAGTTAAAAACGAATTGCATTATTATTTTCTTCACAAATACATGTCAGTGATGTAAAGTGGTTAGCCTACGTGTCAGCAGACTTTTAATTAGGCAACACATTTACAGGCGTCACTCACCCAAGTAGAAAAGAGTCTGTCTAAATGTACATCATGTAATTGTGTTTCAGAACATTAAGAGATGCTGAGGAATACAATAGACACAAATGGAAGATGAGAAATGACATCTACATGCTCCTTTTATCCCCGTTTCAGTGGTTCCTCCAACATCAGTTCCTTCGACATACACACAGACACAGGACACACACATGCACACCGACGCAGTGCCTGAATCTGAATATCTCCTCAGAGGAATGAGCACAACGAGACACACAGTGCCTTGATGGGGGAGGGAGGTGAAGAAAGGAACATAGAGGGAGAAACAAAGAGGGGTCTTCACCACCGGCCTTCTTCCTCTCTGTCCTCATCCCTTCTAGGGCCGTTATTATCATCCAGGATTTCATTTCATCCCAAAGGTATAATTTCAATTTCCCCCTTAAAAAATTGTGGGGAAAACAGAATACTTGGCATTTTTAGAATGATTCAGGCACTGAGATGGTCACATTTAAAGACAGTGGATATTAATACCAGTGGTGTAATCATTGAAGGAAAAAAACTATGTGACCTATGACCTATGTGATTTTCATTCACATGCCCTGCCCATATTTCCTCTTTCATCTCTGATACTCCTTAACACCCCCACCCCCTGCACCCTCTACACCCTCTACCCTCATACCACACACACCCATCCCTGGATACCAGAGGTAGTGAGGAGTAGCAGAGAGAAAAAAAAATGTCTGTTGCATCAACACTCCTGTGACGGGAAAAATGAAGTGATGAGACCCCAAGAGAGCCAGCAAAAAAAGAAGGAGCTACGATGGCAAGCACACGTGAACAGACTGGCCTGTAACTAAATTATGAACTATAAGTAAGTATGTTTTTATAAAACGTTCAAAACTAAACTCAAGTAAGTAAGTCAAAAAAGTAAGAAACTTTAAGTAAAGATAATTATATGGGAGTAAAACTGTAAGTATATAAGTAAAAATAAATGTGAGAAAGCTTAAATATGTGAGTAAAAGCAATTGTAAATAACTTAAAAATAAAAAGTGATAAATAAAAAGTTAAGACAGAATTGCAAGTTTGTTTCAGTGAACAGTGGCAATGAGTACAAGTTACAGTTAGGCATTTTCATTTCTGGATTTCAATTGGATGAAAAACCTCAAAATAGTTTTTTTTTTTGACTGGTGTACGGATGCTCAGTAACAATTTTGTGCAGTTTATTCAAAGTTGTTCAAAGTTGTGAAATCTTTATTGTCATTATACAAGATGTACAATGAAACTCTGTTCAACTTACAAACATTTAAAAGCCACACATGAGAAAGTTATAAACTTAAAACGTTTAACAAACTTTACTAAAAACCTAGTGGTGGACTTCCTGATTAAATATAAGTACAAGTGTACAGAAGTTTCCCCTTGCCTGGGCCAATAGCTTCAACAAATTTCATAATTTCAGCATATATAGTTGATGTTTTAGGATTTCTTAAAATACAGTTTCAACTTTAGACCGCACAAAAGAACCACCATCGGGACTATTTGCCCCAAACTTCAGTGGGTGTTATTTGTCAAGGTGACAAAACTATGTGCCAAAGTTTGAGCATTTTCATGCATGTGAAGGCAGTTTTAGAGAGCAAGAAGAAAGAAAGAAAGAAAGAAAGAAATACAAATGCAAGACGATCTTGGCAACAGAGCTGGCCATCCATAACAAGGAAGGCTAAAGTGTGGGTGGGAGGGAGAACAGTAGATCACTTTTGTAAAAATAATTATAATTATGGACATTGTCATTGTTTTGAAGCTTATGGCTTTGTATTCCAATAACTATGGATCAATGCCAAATAATCCTGATGATTCTTATAATACAAAAATACATATGATTTTGTTACAAGGGTACACATGGGTCTAGGTTCACAGACATGACTTTGGAGCGTTCTGAGCATTTTGACCGAAAAAAAAAAAAAAGGTTTGGAACTTGAAAAGTTGGATCCCAGCAGGAACCAAAAAATAGCTTGACCTGAAGTGGGAACCATGACAACAACAAGAGCTGCTGTGTGTTATTCTACAGGGAAAGATGGAGCGTGCAGTGGTCTTGCTTTCAATGTGGACATCTGAATTTCAGGAAAAAGTGGAAAGGAGTACTAGAAAAACTACGATGCTGAAGAGTTGGTGAAGGCTGGGTTTGTTAGAGCACAGGACCAACTTATCAACAAGTTTAAAACAATGAAAAAGGGGTAGACAGGCTCCAAAAAGGACCTGATGAAAAGTGATGCTGGACGGGGTAGTGTGTGTGTTTTGAACTCTCAACAGTGTCCAGCTAGCCAGCGGACTGCGGCTGAATTCAGCCACAGCAGCCATGGAGTCAGTGGACACCAGCGACCCGGTGAGACCGCCGTCACAATGGTTCCACTTCAAGCTGGGAAAAAACACGGGCCAGTTCTCTAGGTATCACTGTGGGTCTAATAATCCAGAACAGAAGTGGTTAAAGAACGAACACTTTTTTGGTTGAAAAAGGTATGTGTGAATGATTTGAAGTTCCTTGCCGTCAGAGCAGTTAAAATACTGGACCCTGACTGGATGAAAACAGCAGTTCCTTAAATTCAAATCAGGTGAACCTCCTGTCTGACTGAGAGACTATCAGCTATTCTTCAGCCAGACCAGTTCCACTAGTGTTTACTGGAGTTAGTGTCAAACTGCCTGTAAAAAGCGATAACCATGTGAAAATGCACTTTACAAGAACCCAGGAACCTCATATTTGTACCCACCGAAATCTTTTACAGAATAACTGTGAATTAGTTTGTGCTGCTGTAAAGAGACATCCTTGCTCCATGCTGGAAATATTAAAAGGCACCATAAAGAGTGTGCCCAACAAAGTTGCCTTTTCAAAGTCCTTCATTCATTTGAATTTCAAGCTCCATACTCAACCTTCACGCATCAGGTTGGAGCCCATTCACACCCGCCCATCGTTGGATTGCGGCTTTATTTCCACCCGCAATGATCAGTGGGGGAATTCAAACGCTGGCCATTGTGATGAGTCTTTTTGGTGTCCAGCATCTGCAAAATGGAGCGCTCCCACATAAAAAGTTCAGGCTCCTAATCCGCTTTGCCTTTCTGAAGTGGATGACTTTGAAACTCGCTATCAGTTAACGTAATGACACCCCCCCCCACACACACACGCACACATACCATCACTACCACCACACACACACACACACACACACACACACATACTACCACCACTAATAGAAATAGAAAGTCAGTTCCCTTGTTCTGCTCGCCTTACATCTGTCTCTCTCTCCTCAGGTCACTGTATTTCTATCTGACTCGCTCACCCTCCCTTGCTCTTTCTCTCACCGTCCGTCTCTTCAAATCCTCCAGTTTGTTTGGGGAATTGTAAGTCATTTTTTTGTTCTTAAATTATCTTTCATTATACTCTAATGATTTTTCTCATTTGGAGCCTCGTGTGCATAACCGCACATGGAAATTAAAACTTTTGGTTTGTGACAGAGATTAGCGCGAGTGGAGGTCAAACATAATAGCTTCCATTTAACAAGAAAATAGATATGATTATACTGCACTTGCTCTCCGTTAAACTTTTGTCCTCAATCTAAACTGTGCTGCTCCGATAGCTCTGCCCTCATTACACAGCAACAAAAGGGCCTGGACGAATAGTTGAGACTTCAGTTCCTTGCTATTTGTCATCCCATATTTAACATCAGAATGGGATTCTGAGGAGAAAAGAAAACTGAACCAGAGAAATTTCGCCGGCACTATTTATCCCTCCGTACAATTTGTTTGTGATATTTATAGTATGAATAATAGTACCAACAAAGACTTATGCCTTTTGTTGATGTTGGATGAACAAATCAATGAATATTCAGAATGTACTGGGAGATTAAGCAGGATTAAGGATGACTTAGTGTGTGTATCTGAACTCCACTGCATTATTGGTTCATCACCATCTGCAAATACCATAATCTACCTTGGATTACAGGCACAACTTCAACTTCAGACAGATAAAAACACACAACATCATCTCCTAAATCTACATTGCTGTTGTAAAAATGAATGAGTGGATTACAGAACGTGTATCGACAAGGAGGTGGGCAGGGGCCCCCTTCCTACCAGTGGAGTTTGACTGATTTTTTTTTTTCAGCACGATAACGGCTGGTAATTTGAATTATTAAAGATGTTGAGTTCTTGTTCTGCTATTGTCATGTGTCTTTCATAAAATAATCTTGGTGTTTTATGTTTATGTTCAGATTAGGCCTCTTGAAAATTGCATTGTTCAACTCAGTCAAAACAAAAACTGCTCAACACAAATTGAGCTTGCAAAAACAGTATCATTCTGCAGCAAAAGTTTTAAGAATAGTTAAAAAAACATACAGGTTAATAATCTTCAAAATCTTTGCTATATAATGCAAACGTCATATGTTTCTCTCTCAACTATCGTGAAAACTTTCAGGGCATAAAATGATCCGCTGAAGGGACACTTCACCACGGACAAAACTCGTTTGTCATGCGCATAATCTCCCTCATATCCCCATCACTGTACATATTCTTGCACAAATTCATTGGTTATTGAGAGTTAATGAGTGTGAATTTGTCCTCCATTGAGGACACTCATTGTTACACAGGCTTGAATACACCATGAAAGCATGTCATGTTGAACAGCCAAGCCAAATGAGGATATTAAAAAAGCATGACCCACTGAAGGGATTACAATGTTGGGAAAAATATGGTTTTCACTTTAGTGAGTTGTTTCATTGTTGTGCATTGAAATGTACAGTGATGCCATGAGTTTTAGAAATTTGAATGAAAACATGGCATTACAACCACATGTCATTTGTTCATCACATGGGAAGCAGTAAAACATATCAATTGGTGAACTGCCTCTTTTAAACAGTTCAAAGGTGCTATATTATTTCATTTCAAAAGTAAATTATGGCTTGTGATATTTTGTAAATCAATTGTTGAGAGGATGCATTGACTTAAAAACTTTGTCATGCTTGGCCGACAGTGCTCTTCAAATAGAAAAACTGACCTGAGTCATTCTGTGATGAGTGGAGCCAATCAGGAATTTGATTCTAATGCTTATGAACTTTTGCAAATGGATTAACTTTAAGTTCAACCACCACAAGTCTCCATTGGTCCAATCTTTCCCTTAAAAAATCTTTCTTTATACACCTCAAAGTTCAAATAAACCACATGAGACTTTCCTTTTACCAGTTTTCAGTTTATTGTTGGCATATTGATGCGTTTGTGTGTGTGTGTGAGAAAGTGTATGTGTGTGTGTGTGTGTGTGAGAGAGAGAGAGAGAGTGTGTATGTGTGTGTGTGTGTGTGTGTGTATGTATTGGAATCCAACTGCATTGTGTACAACACCTTTTTGTATTTGGCCATATTTTTTTTTTTTGTTTTTGTTTCTTCTATAAATGGACCCTTATTTTTTGGTTACAATGACACAGAATTACCATGGATTTCAATCTAAATTATTACCTTCTCTTTATTTATAGACATGAGTTTTTATCAGTATCCAAAAGTGGAAAAAAATGAAATAATGCCAAACAATGAGAACTTGGTTTTACATCGGCTAAGGCTGTTCTCCCTCTCTTTCTGTCACTCACTATGAAACCACAAGCCTTCTTCAGGGGCACTTTGACGAGAGTTTCAGGAAAGTCAAACCTCTGAATAGGAAACCCACCAAAACGGATAGCACGCCTTCAGAACAAGTAGATATAGATAGATTTATATATAGAGTTTTATATTCATTTTTGAAGCTTTTTAAAAGAGTACAGTAAACACTTCTCACACATGATAGAAACTACTTGACACCTCAGAATCAAAAGGTGTAGGCCAAACACTGTCCAAGCCCACAATGTGGTGAAAAACAAAGCCCAACTTAAGAAAAAAAAAATGAAAAATAAAAAAATAAAAAGATAACTTGGAATAAAAAAGTAACATAAAAAACAGAAAGAAAGTCCTGCCCACAATCTTTTCTTACAAAGTTTTGAAGTAGATTGGAATAGAGACACCTGACCACACGAACAGAATAGAAAATAGTTAATTCTAAAACAGTGGTATTGCATTTTGAAATGCACAAAGATTCTCCTGTACAATTTGGCGTCTCTCTGCGAGTACAAACGCCTAAAGGGCTCAGTGGCGGTTTTTCCGGTTGGCTCTTGTTTCGATTTGTCTTTTCATGTTTTTTTTTTTGTTGTTTTTTTTTTTTTTTGTATTTTTGTCCTTGTGTTTTTATGTTCCTCGATTTTCTTAAAGATGTATACATTAGTGCTGTAAACAGGCACACGCAGATTGGAAAAGGATGGAGAGATAAGTGTCCTTTTGCTCTCCCCCATCCTTTCTCTCCTTCCGTCAGTTCTCAACTCGTTTCTCAGTCCTGCTGAGAGTGGCGGGGTCCTCCCGATAAGGCTATCCGTCTACCTGCCTGCGACCATCCATCCACCCCCCCCCCTCGCAACGCCGCACTTCCAACCACTCCCCAATCCCTATAGGGCAGGGTGTCTCCAAAGCCCGGCAGTGCTCCAAGGAAATCCAGAAAGGGGAATGCTTAAATTCCTAAGGGGATCGTTAACCCACAGAGTTCCTCATTTTGTGTGTCTTAGTGTGTGTATGTGTTGTTGTTGTTTATCGCTGGGTGTGGCAGGGGG
>OMLB01049016.1:0-12266 GCA_900302555.1 Myripristis jacobus | reverse complement strand
GGGAACCAGGTGGTGGGGCCCACATGGAAGACAATGCCGCCATCTGCATTAATGTGGGCGGCTTCAAGAAGCGTCTCCCATCGGACACTCTCTCCCGGTTCCCCGAGACGAGGCTGGCGCGTCTTCTCCACTGCCGGTCCAAAGAGTCTATACTGGAGCTCTGTGATGACTACGACGACACGGAGAAGGAGTTTTACTTCGACAGGAATCCAGCGCTGTTCCCCTATGTGTTAAATTTCTACAACACTGGGCGGCTGCATGTCATGGCCGAGCTGTGCATCTTCTCCTTCAGCCAGGAGATCGAGTACTGGGGCATCAACGAGTTCTTCATCGACTCATGCTGCAGTAGCACTTACCACTGCAGGAAAATGGACCCGGACAGGGAGGACTGGGATGAGCGTAGCGATGAAGGGAGCACCACTTCATCTTTTGATGAGCTGCTGGAGTTTTACAATGACGCCACCAAGTTTGACAAGCAGCTGTTGGGGAGTGCAAGGAGGCGTGTCTGGCTCATGCTGGACAACCCTGGTTACTCAGTGGCGAGCCGCATCATCAGCATCCTCTCTATCCTGGTGGTGCTGGGCTCCATCGCCACGATGTGTATGAACAGCATGAGCGAGTTCAGCCTGTTGGACAATGAGGGGCGGCCCACGGAGGACCCCCGCTTCGAGATGGTGGAGCATTTCGGCATCGGCTGGTTCACTTTGGAGCTGGTCGCCCGGTTCATCGTGGCGCCGGACCTCCTGCATTTCTTTGAGCACCCGTTAAATGTGATAGACTTGGTGTCCATTCTCCCTTTTTACCTGACGCTGATTATCAATCTGGTGGTGGAGAGCAGTCCAGCACTGGCCAACCTCGGGCGTGTTGCACAAGTGCTGAGGCTGATGAGAATTTTCCGCATCCTGAAGCTGGCCCGTCACTCCACGGGACTGCGTTCCCTGGGGGCCACCCTTAGAAACAGCTACAAAGAAGTGGGCCTGCTGCTTCTCTACCTCGCCGTTGGGGTTTCGTTTTTTTCTGTGATGGCATACACAGTGGAGAAAGAAGACAGTGAGGATCTGTCCACCATCCCGGCCTGCTGGTGGTGGGCCACTGTCAGCATGACAACCGTCGGGTACGGAGACGTAGTGCCGGTGTCCATAGCGGGCAAGCTGACCGCCTCGGCCTGCATTCTAGCCGGGATCTTAGTGGTTGTGCTTCCGATCACGCTCATTTTCAATAAATTCTCCCTCTTTTACAAGAGACAAAAACAGCTGGAAATCGCAATGAGGAGCTGTGATTTTGACGAGGGCATCAAAGAGTTGCCCTCCGTCAACCTAAGGAACTATTACGCACATAAAGTTAAATCCCTTATGGCCAGCTTGTCAAACATGAGCCGAAGTTCACCAAGTGAACACAGCCTAAACGAATCGATACACTGAAGGGGTTTTGAACAAGGACACCGCATCAGGAGGGATGAAGAGTTTTCATCCATTGTGGCATGTGGCTGCATGAGGAGCTGTCCAGGGTGCTGAAACGTCTGGACCAAGAGCCCACTTCCCTTCCACTGACCGTCTGCCTCTCTGTAGCTCAGTGCAATAACGTGTTGATCTGTGTGTCAGTCCCGATGAAAAAGCAAGCAAATGTATTGGATAGCCTGAATATAATATTCCACTGTGCATTATTACAGCATTTCACCGGATAGGCCAACTGTTCAAACAATTTCTTTCAGGCAATTTGATTACATAGGATCAAAAGGCAGTGAATCCAGTAGTTGTTTACAATCGTGTAGATGGTGTCACAAGTCGTTCTAATGAAAATGTAGTCCACCCTTCAGCTATACTTGTTGTGATAAATATGTCTGAAGTAACTTAAATTGTATCTCTTATGAAAGACTGTTGATATGTTATTGTGGTGTTGCAACAAACAGATGTATGGTTGAAGCAAACTATATTAAAGAGGAAACACCTAACAGTTTCTCATTTTTCATGTGCAAAGCGGTGGAAAACTTGAGTGCATTGTATCGGTCTACTTGATGTTTCCTAATTGTCAGCCTAAGTCAGTTATATTGACCAGGATAATAGCACAGGCACTTGTAAGCTAGAAGGGAAAAAGTGAATTAAAGTAGCGAATGACACAAAGCCTAATGCTGTTTGACAGGCATGGTGACAACCACTCATAGCTGACATGTTGAATAAATTCATATTCACAGTACTGGAGTTTCTTATCTACACAGCCATCTTGGTAGGCAAACAACAGTTGTTTGTTATCAATAATTAACTGTTACAAATAAAATGGCGGGTGCTTTGCAAGTAAATGCCATTTAAAGATATGACTGTTTGTCAAACTGATAAGAAATGTGTTAGATGTCAGGCAGATTGTATGTATAATCCTATCATTATATCAAATATATAACAAGAACTAAAGCATGAATCCTGGCTAATCAATAAAAGCAGTATAGAGATGTATCAAATTGGCTTTGCTTGCTTGCTTTCTGTACTATTGCCACACTGCTACTCTAACCTCCAAAGGAGGTTGATTGGAAAATACTAGTGCAATTACAGAGGTAGGGCTCTACAATTGCTACAGGTACCCCTGCATAATAACAATAGTAGACCAAAATAGGCAATTACTTTTTCACTGTTGCGTCCATTTTTGATAAAATGACTTCCACTCCCCAAGCGGTTTGTCTCCATGACAGCAGTGTAATTTACAGTAACAGATGAATTGCTAAAACAAGCTGCATATTATCTGTGTTTTCCATCAAGCCTCTAGGCACTGGACTGAATGAATTTTGTTGTCCTGCTGAGATGGAGTGAAGATTATCTGCTCCTCTCGTTGCTCTTGGTCAACATTGCAATGAACGTCCCACTCACTGACTGCAGCGGCAGTAGCAGGAATTCAGCTGAGAACACTCACTTAGTGGCATTGATTTCAGTTTAAAGGATAAAAGACATTTGATATAAGTAGCCTACAGCTTTCAAAAATCAATCCTTTCGTCATCTCATATATCTGTGCGGTTAGCTACATTGATCTAGATTCATCATGAAACCAGTTCTAAAAATGATTGCAATATACTGTATGGATAATACCTAGAGAATATGTCTCCGAGACCGCACTGTTCATCGTTATAATTCTATGTAGCCACATTTTTTTCATCAAAGCAGTTTTTGTAAACAGCTCTGCAGTGCCTTCATCACTTGAGTATTTTGTTTTTCCCAAGTAACATAAATCATACATTTATGCACATTTCAATGACTTCAGCAATCAAAGTAATCTGCTACAGTGGTTGAGGGATGATTTAAAATTCACTGCCTCCAGAATATTACATGTAGATGGGCAGAGTAATGCCTGATATTGCTGGGGTTCAGAGACTCCTGGAAGTCCTTGGTGAGGTGGAGGATTTGTTCACTGTTTTTTCATTTAGTATGTGTTACCACCACGACACTACAGTCCATGAGACAAGACATTTACCAAATATGGGTCTGTGGTCCAAATTTTCTCTACATACAGTGGGGGCCCTAGACATGAAAATTCTTGGAGAGCCCTATATAGCCTAGGATGGGAGAGAAAACATGTTTGTGGTGTACCTTTTAAAATTGTGAACATGCTGTAACAGAGCACAGAGTCTTGATTCAGGATGACAGGAGAAAAACCTTGCAGCACAGAGGTACTTCTGAAGCTGATCAGCTACAGGTTCATGCAGACTGTAAACTCCTAATGAGAGATTCACATATTGTTGGTTGTTTCCCAACTATTTCTAGCGTGTTCACTAGAAATAATCTTTACCCTCAGAGGCCAATTATATCAGTCTTCCAGTGTTTACTTGAAAACCTTTAAAGGTAATTCCACCAGGAGGAAGTCCAAAACACCATTGTTCCAAAGCACCACAGAAAAATAACAAATTAATTCAATGCGACAGTGGGTGACTTTTTAGCATACCAAGAAGAACACAACGATAAAGAACAGTCTCTTCCATCTAAGGTTAGGGAACAGTAACTAAGTGGGGAGAGGAAAGTTTAAATGTACTGCTGGTGTAGGATAAACTAACATTACAAGATTTAACTAATCTTATCCAACCCTCAGAAAGTCAGGGCTTGTATGACAGATCATCTTTGTGTGTGTGTGTAGGTCACTGTGACCCCTTGAGGAAGAAGATGGAGACACTTGGCCCCTTTGCTGCATCCCCGTGGCCCATCTGTATCATTACCGTCTGACTGTGGTGATAGATGTAAGGAAAGGCCCGGGCCCCCTTGGCACACAGATGGCAGACGGTCTATCAAGTCATTAGAGGATGGCAGTGGCAAACGTCTGTTTTCCTGCTTCACACCAGCAAACCAGCACGGCTTAAATCCCCAGTCAGACCGTTTCCTTTGATGCTATAAAGTTTGCGTACATCAAAAAGATTCATAGAGTGTTTGACCCTTCGTAGAGAATTAGGCACATTGCTCGAGAGTTTTTTTCATTACTGGTCTTTACACTCTGAGCTTTAAATCAGTGTGATAATTAGGCTAATTATTATTTCTTTTGAATTATTAATTGTTGAATCAAAACAGTGTGTTTCGATCAAACATCTTCTGATGTAAAATTGGTCTCCTGTAAAGTTAAGTGACCCTGGGTTTATTCGGTTCATTTGGGTGATGTCACATTTAGCGTGAACAGAAATAAGAAGGGGAGGGGTGTGGGGAATTGTGAGCTTATTAATACAGCAGTGAGAGAGAATAGGAACTAAATGTTCCCATGGAGTATGTACATTTGTATGTGACTGTATGTGGCACTAGCAGACAGTGTGTCTAATGGGGAACCTATTGAAGCTTGCAGCAGTAGCACCTCCAGTCTGCTCTGTATTGCTGATATAAAACTCTGTTACTAAGCAGGCGTTCCATGTTGTTGCACATTACCATCTGCTACTATATCTCTGTTTTAAACAGTGTGGGAAGATTGGATCTCCTCGGTGTGTTCTTTTCTTTCTCTTCTCCTTTCTGCCTCTTCCCACCATGTCTCATCTGTGAACATTTACAAAAATAATCTCTCGCTCATTACATGGATCATGGCATAACTAATTATCGCCTACAGATGCTATGCAAATGAAGACACAGGTAAAGCTGAATGAGGTTAAATGTACATATTACTCAATGTCGCCCTTGGAAAATCTAAAATAATGGTATTCTTGGTTTCTCTGGTTTGGCTTATAGCGCAAAAACAACAGGGGATATTTGTAAAGACTAAGACTTTATTGACATATTAGTTTTGCATTACTTCCTATATAGCCATCTTCTTTTGGTATTCATGTGTCAGACTTCTGATTCAACCAACTGACAAGTCAGTTGATTAGTCAGTCAGCAGTTAGGTTCAGAACAGTGTAACTCAGAATTTATTCAGTGGATTGCCTTGAAATATGGTACCAACATTCATAACGGCTAGTGGATGAAACTTGGCAATTTCGATGACCCCATGACCTTCCCTCTAGTGCCACCAGCAGGCCAAATGAGGCACCTGCATTTGAGATAAAGCGCTTGTTAAGTATTGCATTACTCTCCATGTACATCTTTTTGTGCTGCTTTGCCATAGATAAATGGCTTGGAATACTATGGCTATGGTAAAAAATGTCACACATTTATCGTTCCATTTACTCCAATTATAACAGTTATTACTCGCTGTTTATTGTGCTCGTATTCTTTAAAGAGCATGCCCGTACAGTAATTTAGGTATTTCACAAACCTTCTTTTATTTCAAATGCATTACAATCACAACATGTCAAAACATTAATTCAGAATGAAACCACAGCATGGAACCTGTCACTTAGCACAACACCAAAAATATAAAGCCAGTGACAGGACAGAAAGCATCCAGAGGCATTTTAACATCAAAGAACTTTTGGAGGACAATAAAACTACACAAATGGGACCATTTATGTGCTTTCTTTTTATACAGCTCTCGATGTGGTGCCATTAAGTGACTCATCAAGAGAGATAGATGATTTGGGACCTAAATTACCATCGCGTTCACACTGAATAATAATGGAAAAAGCAAAAGCTTTTTACCTTTTACCAATAACTTTTATGAATATCAATTCCCAGATTTTCATTAAAACACCCCATCCAATCTTGTTGAAATGGACTAAAAGGTTGAAAATGCATTTTGTTTTTAACAGCCAGGAAGCCTAATGGTGTACTTTGGGGGTTTTATTATTGTTTGGATTGCACAGGAGCCGTAGTAAATGCTGACCCTTTAATTATATAAGCCTTTATATATCAGGCTAACTGCAAGATCCAGCACTACCGACAAGATGGATCCCTTGATGATCTAATTTGTTCTTAGATCTGGGAAGGGATTTTAACTCTTACCTGACCTGATAACATTCATATTCACAGCAATGTCTTGTGGAAATACTTGGAAGAGTGAAGGTTTCACAGACACCTATACTTACAACCTGGGAGTTGGTCCAGTACAACTACAGTCTTGTGTCACCTTGCTCAAAGGCAATTGACTGATTACAGTTTAGGGAGGGAAATCAGTTTTTGTTAATTTCCTCTTTTTGGATATTTTTAGCTGGACCAGGAATTTACTCAACTATCCAGCTGCAGCCTTGCCTCACAAACCATTAGCACTGGGGATTCTCAAACAATTTCAGTCACAGAACACTGAATATCACACATTAGACCCTGCACACATTCATTTTGCAAGATTAATTCACAGGGAAAACCATATGGGAAGATTTTGTAAAATTGTCCATACTCTGCAGAGGGAGATAATGTCACTGAGAGTGAAACCTGTACCGAGAATAGTCAATCCTATACATTCCGTTTCTGATTTAATTTCTAATTATTTAAATTATAGTTAAATTTAAAGTTATTCCTCATCCATTGAGAACCCACTTGAATTCTCCCAAGGACAACCCCTTTGAGGACCAATGCACTACACTGCTCCCACCCACATAAAAAAAGATCAGCATTCCTGTTCAGTCATGAATGAAATAATACAGGTCTGAGAAATCGTATGAAAAAAAACCCACAACAACAGCAACAACAACAACAACAACATACGCAGACAGTGCCCTCTTTACCACAACATCACCAAGATGTTTTTACTCATAATTCACACTTCTGTCACCCTTCTCTTTTAAAACTGGGAGCATGACTCACTCCGATTCAATAGCGGTGGTGCCTGCAGCCCAGGCATTGGTCCTGATGGAAACATAACAAGACATCCATTACCTCATGAGGACTGAGAATGAGACAGTATCTCTGTATGCCGTGACCCTCTAACCCCAGCCAGTTACCCAGAGAGGAGGGAGGGCACTGTGTATTCTGATCAAGCAAAGGGTCATGAGCCTGCATGTCAGTTAACAGTAAGGGAAAGTCTCCTAAGTCCCAACTGGTGTGGTGAAACACACACACATACACACACAAGCACATGCACATGCACACGCACACACACTATACCATTCATTCATGCCAACACACACCATTGTGTCTGCACAGCTATAGGTATTTCTCAGACAGCCCCTCTTCCCAGAGGTGATACAGAGTCAGACAGACTGAGATTGGATCCATTATTAGGCTTTAGAGTGGGGTGAGACTGTTCAGGCTAGAGCATAGTCTAAACAGACAGATGCCTTGAACTTGCCTGGGGCCAGACACAATCAGACTTTTTCAAACTTCAAAGTGAGATGAGGTGTTGATAGACAAGCGCCAATCTCTCTGTCGGGGTGTGTAATGTGTGTGTGTCTCCACATTTTTGCATGTGTTAGTGCATACAGAGTGTGTTTGTGTCTGTGCACACACATGTGTGCGTATGTTATTACTTCTTTCCGGAGTCAATTTCAGGGTGGCAGAGCAGACAGTTTGATTTGTAAAGCTAAAACAGGACTCTATCTGAGAGCCTCTGTGGCAGACCACCTGAGCCTGATTGGTGGATGCCACTAAAAACAAAAAGGTAGCACCTCAGACACCACTGATATCTGAAGATGTGTGCCCTTGGAAAAAGAACTATTTGCAGAATCCTACAGTACTGAATCAACTGTAAGGCTCTGACATTGTGAGGGACGATAGGAAATATTGTTTAAAATGCACTAGCATTTCGCTGTTATAAAGCATTTCCAGATGGTTGTTCATGAAGTTAGCTGTCTTTCAATTCTACATTTTATGGTCCATTATAAGTCATGAGTTCTAAAGCTTTTCAGCTTGCAACCCCGGTGAGTAATAGAACATAATATTCTATTCAAACAAGACAGAAGCATGTCATCTGTTGTCAGCTTTATGGAGACAGAATGTGAGAAACTATAGACTAAACTAGGACTATTTCCTTGCAGATTTTATCTCAGGGTAGCAGGAGTAAAAGCTCTATATGGGTCATAATGTCAACTTAATCAGCCTATTCTGTTTCCTTGCACTGCAACCTTACTCCCTCTTCTCTGTTCATCCCCTCTGCTATCGATCTTCCTGTATCATCAGCTCTCTGAATAGTAAAGGCTACATTCATCCCCCACTAGCATTGGGGAATGGTGATAATTGCCTAATTTGTTATAATTGCAGTGCTGTACCTTGTCTGCTGTGGTTAATTGCCTTTGAAATCCACCTGGTGTTTGCATTGTACTGCACAACGTGCTGCAGCCTCTCCACAGGGACTGCACTGTCAAAATGAAACAGTGATTATGGAAACAAGCAAAGCTTCAGCTTGGCCTTCAGATAACTCAGAATATGTTCAATAGAGGCCAGTCTCTCATCCTGACATTTTTTTTATCACTTTGGGCCACTATCATAGTACCTATGTCTAAAATATATCAATACAAATATTTTCTGAGCTTTGACAATTGTGATAGGACTGTTTTATCACTAATTCCTTTGTATGCAGATGACACTATCTTATACATTCAAAACTTAGCAACGCCATTACTCTTACTCATGGGCTCAATAAAACAATACAGTTGAATATCTGGGTACAAGCTAAACACAGAAATGTGAGTTCTCCTGTTTTTACAACCCTTAATAACTGCAAACAGTGTCTTGTCCCCGATATGAGGCCAATGGCTGAAGCTGGGCAAGAGGCACCAACCAGGCTAATGGCTCCATCATGGTGCCAACAATCAAATGCAAGAGAGATAAGTTTATTGTATTTCCAGGTCTTTACCTCAACAGAGCAAATTCCATGTGCCACATCCTCCTTACAATACTTCTACTCAAGTAAATTATTCTGTTGCAACTCACTATGAGTGTCTATGTCCATTCATCAATGGTAGTCTCTCTTTAGCTCTCTGCGAGCCTAGTTGTAGAGTACACTTACTTGTAATTGGGTTCAATCTGGGTGATTCTGCAGCCCCAGATAAAAAAAAAGGGGCCAGCTGGGAGATGCTGCGTTTTGTTCATTATTACCCTACTCAAGACAACAGGGTTTAGATCTGAGAAAACAACAGAAGAAAACAAATGGATATTTTCCCATCAAGGATCATTACAGCTTTCTGTGGCCAAATATTTTCTAATGTGTGTATGGAAGAATGCTGTGTGCTTTTATTGAGCCTGTTATACTTTTACAGGGAAAAAGTTGGAGTTGTTAATTTGCTTTATGTGGTCGTTTGTGGATATTATGTCTGTTTAATGTCAAGATAAACCTATATCACAGATCTTGATTAATTACTCTGTCAGGGTAAATGTGCAGAAGCATCATATTTTACTGCGATAGCTTCCTTGCCAGTGAAGAGACAGACACTTTTAAGTTTAGAATCCCAGCTCACAGGCTCTGTCACATCAAATAGAATTGCTGGTGAGGAAGAAAAGGAGAAAGGGAACGATGGAAGGAGAGAGAGAGAGAGAAATTTGCTCACCCCAGACAGTTCTAATCTATTAGTCTTGCCTGCATGTCAGCTCCAATTGGACAAAAACACCTAAGCAAAACTCCAATGTGTCCCATAGCGGCTGGCGCTGCACGAGAGTTGCGTGTGTGTGCATGTGTGTATGTTTGCGTGTGTGCGCTTCTGAATGTGTTCTGGTTTTCAATGAAGTGTCTCCCATAACAACATATCTGAATTCCAGTCACATCTGTGTGTGCAGCGATGCACTGAGTGGACACTTATACCCCAGGCTGTGGTGAGGCTTATGGGGAGTGCAGTGGAGTGAAGACACAACAACAAGACCTTTGCTCTCCTTTGAGCAATCCACCTTGGGGATCCTCCTACAGTGCAGTGTGGAAGGTACTACAATGCTCTTGCCCAAACCCCTGGGACCAGAGGAGGAAGTGACACTCGCTCAGTGGTGACGATTGCTTTTTGGTGAAATGTCACACCACTATCAATTGGTAATGGCTGTATTCCCACATATCTTCCAAAGCCTCTGGGGACAAATGCATCAGTTGGAGAAGCTCATCACTATTTCATTGAGGGCTCTCAAGACTCAAAATCCACACATATGCACACACACACACACACACATGCACACACACACTTGCAGTAGTGCAGGAGAGCAGTCTCACATATTAACTCATAAGGTCAGCATTAATTAGGCTTCAAGCTGTTGCAGCAATGGTGATGAATGGTTAATATTTCCTTGGAGAGCACACTCTCTTGTAGCCTCTAGGAAAAGCTTTTCTCCATGAGTCAGTCATGAATCTGATTTTCTTTTTTCCAGTCATGGGAATCTATTTGCTCCTGTCTGGTGGAGGCAGTAGGCTCTAACCACAACAAAGAGATGGCGTCTGAAAGGGTGTGGAGTTAATGACAATCTGTCACTGTTGATAAGGTGTATGCTGCGCCAAAGGCTCATCTTCCCCTGTGGACTTGATAGGGAAGCTGAGAAGACAGGGAGAATACGAGGTATTGTGACCCTCTCTTTCCGAATCCTCTCAATTTCATGTCTTCTCTCTCTCTCTCTCTCTCTCTCTCTCACTCTCTCTCTCTCTGTCTCTCTCTTACTGTTGTACACACATAATGTATACAACCTCTCTTCAGTCCCCCCATCTATCTCTCTTACGTCCTTTTTTGAAATCTCTGTCTGTCGCTCCAGTTTTTCCACCTGTCCCCTATTTTGTCCTCCTTCACAAAATATTTCATTTTCTGACACTGTTATTATTGGTAACTCAGTCTTCAAAACTTTCTCACACCTTCTCATTTAATGTTTTTTTCTTTATTTTCATGACTATTTACATTGTAGATTCTCACTGACGGCATCAAAACTATGAATGAACACATATGGAATCATGTAGTAAAAAAAAAGTGTGAAATAACTCAAAACATGTTTTATATTTTAGATTCTTCAAAATAGCCACCCTTTGCTTTGATTACTGCTTTGCACACTCTTGGCATTCTCTCCATGAGCTTCATGAAGTAGTTACCTGAAATGGTTTTCCCACAGTCTTGAAGGAGTTCCCAGAGATACTGAGCACTTGTTGGCCCCTTTGCCTTCACTCTGCGGTCCATCTCATCCAAAACCATCTCAATTGGGTTTAGGTCCAGTGACTGTGGAGGCCAGGTCATCTGGCACAGCACTCCATCACTCTCATTCTTGGTCAAATAGCCCTTACACAGCCTGGAGGTGTGTTTGGGGTCATTGTCCTGTTGAAAAATAAATGATGGTCCAACTAAGGACAAGCCGGATGGGATGCCATGGGGCTGCAGGATGCTGCATGGTAGCCATGCTGGTTCAGTGTGCCTTCAATTTTGAATAAATCCCCAACAGTGTCACCAGCAAAGCACCCCCACACCATCACACCTCCTCCTCCATGCTTCATGGATGTAGAGACCACCCGTTCACCTTTTCTGCATCGCACAAAGACATGACGGGTGGAACCAAAGATCTCAAATGTGGACTAAAGCACAGATTTCCACTTTGTTTGGGCCAAGAAACACAAAGAATGTCCATCCCTTGTGTTTCTTGGCCCAAACAAATCTCTTCTGCTTGTTGCTTTTCCTTAGTAGTTGTTTTTTAGCAGCTAATTGACCATAAAGGCCTGATTTGCGCAGTCTCCTCTGCACAGTTGATGTAGAGATGTGTCTGCCACTAGAACTCTGTGTGGCATTTATCTGGGCTCTAATCTGAGGTGCTGTTAACTTGCGATTTCTGAGGCTGGTGACTCGGAGGAACTTATCCTCAGCAGCAGAGGTGACTCTTGGTCTTCCTTTCCTGGGGCGGTACTCATGTAAGCCAGTTTCGTCGTAGTGCTTGATGGTTTTTTTGACTGCACTTGGGGACACATCCAAAGTTTTTGCAATTTTCAGTTCTTAGTTCTTAAAGTAATGATGAACTGTCATTTCTCTTTACTTAGCTGATTGGTTCTTGCCATAATATGAATTCTAA
>OMLB01049014.1:1984-16051 GCA_900302555.1 Myripristis jacobus | reverse complement strand
TAGGAGGTGTCAGAGGCCGTTTGTGTGCCTTTAAGTTTAGTCCTTCTGTTGTAAATGCTGATGAGTGGTTCCATGTCCTTTCCAAGTATTTTGCTGCTCAGTGCAATGATTTTGCTTAGTGGCTTGTGATGGATACTGGGTAGTGACCCAAACCAGGCTGTCATGCTGAAAGTTATTATTGATTCAATCAAGCATCTGTAGAAGGCTGTGAGATCTGACTGATGAGCCTGGAGTCTGCAGAGTTTCCTCAGGAAAAAGAGGCGCTGCTGACATTTGGAGAAGATGGTTTCACTGTTTGGTTGAAAGATGAGTTTATTATCAATTATTGTACCGAGATATCTGTATGACCTCACCCTTCCTATTGGCTGGTTGTTAACTGACAGAGTGGGAATGATGGGAGGATCTTTACGGAAGTCAATGACCAGTTCCTTGGTTTTGGAGGATATGGAAGTCAAGGCAGTTTCGCCTACACCTTTCTGCAAGGATGTCCATCTCAGACTGCAGCTGGGTTAGGAAATAATACACTTGATATCACACACCGACCCCATCTCCAATTTCGGTAGTACGAGCGGCTTTTGACGTGAGTTTTCGCATGAAAAGGCACTGACCCACGTCCATTACTGAGCTGCCAAAACCCTGAAGAACAACCCGCCTGGACGGAGGTTCAGAGTGAGCGTGAAACCATGTGGCAGAACCCGACGCCCGGCACTGGGATTCAGGAACTGTCAGACTTGATCCGGCCTTATGGAGTCACCCCTCCCCTCCAGTCTTTACGTGTAACAAATTAAGGCCCTGCTCCTATTAGCTCCTATTAAAGCTACGTCTGATAGCGCTTCATTATGGGGTTTGCAGGAGGATAGGGCCTGTTGTTAGGGGCGCCCGCCCCCCCGCATTCCCCATGCTATCGCAAAGGTCTGGTAACTGTTCATTATTTAGGGTTTTGGGTTAGGGTTAGGGTTAGGGAGTGAGTCCACAATCAGTGTCAGAAAGCAAACGGCTGTAAAGAGCGAAACAAATGTGTTGTCGTTGTTTCATGTAAACAAACCCCACACCATCTGCATCTGACCATTTATTTTCAACGGAAACTTTTTCCCAACAGACATCCAAACCTCGGCTGTGTGGATCTTAATTTTCCTGAGAGAACAGCCTTTATTTCCAAATGTACCACAACGTATGAACAGTTTGTATATTAAATGAAAGTTTATGTCTTTAGTTTGATTTGTAGAAGTGAGGCGACTCGCCGCCAATAAAATGAAGTGAAGAGAAAATCGCTGAACCAAAACGAATCAAACTAGAGTGACTTGGTCAACTCCAACATGTAAGGAGCTCACTGATAGGCTGGCCTCGTCAATATGCTAATGAGCTGATGCGTACGTGAGGTAGGTGCCACGCAGGTTGATGCCGAGCATGAGGTCGACCTTCTTCATGGGCGTGGCCAACGTGCCGGTCAGCTGGATGGCGCTGGCGTTGTTCACCAGGATGTCGATGCCTGTCAATCAAAAGGGTTAGTGCAATGATGTCATCAACTTCCTACGATCGTGATGTCATCAGCTGGCAAACGTCAACAAACACAGAAAAACAGGAAGTGGGCGTGTACCTCCAAAGGTGTTGACGGCTTTCTGCACGGCGGCGTCAATCTGCTGCTCGTCTCGCACGTCGACCACGCAGGGCAGTGCCTTGCCGCCCGCCGCCTCGACTGAGCGCCCGCACAAACACACACACACACACACAGTTACATTAGCACTAATGTGAGCTCTCAGATGTGCACCAGTGGCCTCATCACACAATCAGTAAACTCTAACGCTTCTTTTAACTCACAAAAATAATCCAAAAATTACGAAAAGAAAAACACCAATAATTTAAAACTGTATTAAAGTAGTGAAAGAATTTTCAGCAAAATTACCATTTAATTAGAAAAAATACATCAAATAAATTACCAAGAAAGTGTATTTCTGATGATGTAACTGTCTTATTCAGTTTTATAATTCTGTGTTCACAAATACTTGGCAAAGCAATTACCAGGAATAACCCCAAAAACACAACAAAACAAACAAAACTAAAAGTAAATGCTGATGTTAGCATAGCATGATGTTGGTGTACTCACTCTCCTGGGCGGCAGTGAAAATAGTCCCGGGCAGTTTGGGGTGTGGATCAGCCGTCTTTGCTGCAATCACGACGTTGGCGCCATCTTTCGCCGCTTTCAGCGCGATGGCTTTTCCGATGCCGCGGCTCGCGCCCGTGATGAAGAGCGTGCAGCCAGCGAGCTTCCTGCAATAATAATAGGAATAATGATGGGAATAACAATGTGAATAATATAAATAATACCATGTATAATAAATTGAATAATATATATAATACCATGTATAATAAAGTGAATAATATATATAATACCATGTATAATAATGTGGATAATAATGAATAATAATATATGGTGTGTCTGTGTGGGATTTGCATGGGTTTCCTCGTTTGTCAGTTGAATTATCCTGCCGGTGCCCATGAGCAAGGCACCGACGTCACACAACGTTGTGTATCGTAATTTCGCTGAATACATCCCCGCTTCACAGCCTCGGTTACCATGGTAACAGACCGAGACAGGTGACAGGTGGATAACCTGCCCTCCACACAGGAAATTATTTTCCCAGGACTGTGAAAACTCAACACGTTCGGCAAGAGTTCATCTCATCTCACAACCTCCCTGAACGTTTGCCTGCGAACCGTAAATCAGATTCTGAAATCCCTCCGGCACCACAACACCACTACCATAGGCCTACACAAATGTGTTTTAAGATTTAAGTTGAATAAAAGCTGCCATATTATTGAGAAAAACAATAAACTATGTCTGATTTATCATCATACTTACCACATACATGTGCTTTTACCCCCTCAAATGATGGGTAACATTTTAAACAGCCTGCACTAATATTGGAAGCCATAATGGAGCTCTAACGTTTTAAATCACGGAGGCTTAAACACAGGCTGATGCTGATTGGATAACACCTGTGACACGCCCACAAAATGGAGGAAAACTACCTCCGATGCATGTTGCTCTCTGTTGCTCTCTGTTACAAAACGTTACAACCAAACACACCATTCAATGACACAACGTCACACAACGTTACGTATCGTAACGTCGTTGAATACATCCCCGATGCTGAAGCTGGCATACAAGTTGCAATAGAGAAATTGCTCTCCTTAGGCATTCTGACACCATGCCCTAACTTACCATGTAACACGCCCATCTTTCCTTTAAAAAAAAAAAAGACATCCTGTCCAAGATTTGCACTCTGTAAATGATGTTATACATGCGCATGCCTGTAATGTACCAAATCCGTCTACCATTCTCTCTGAAATTCCTGGAAATTCCACCCATTTCTCTGTGATTGACCTTGCCAATGCATTTTTCAGCATTCCTGTCCACCCAGACTCACAGTTTTGGTTTGCATTTACATTCAAGGGAAAGAAATATACATGGACAAGAATGTGTCAGGGTTATGCAGAGTCTCTGGCAATATTCACTGCTGCACTGCAGGAAAGTTTGACAGGGTTTCACTTCACAGAGGGTAGTACTTTGATGCAATATGTTTATGATTTGTTGGTATGTTCATTAAATGAGCAGGCCTGCATTAAAGGCACCAGAGATCTCTTAAAATATCTGGCCTCGCAAGGGCATAAGGCCTCAAAAGATAAATTAGTTGTAAAATCAGCTGATTTGAAAGTAGGCTTTTTTGAATGAGCTGGAGAGAGGGGGTGAGCAGGGGAGGCTCACATTTTGCTGACCGCCAATGATTTTAAATGTTGTTTGGTTCATGGTTTTTAATTAACAATAAATGTATGAAATGCAGCATCGGATCATCGCTTTGACAGCCAGCCAGCGAGTCAAGCAGGTAAAATTCCCTCGTCTTAGCCTCTCGGCGATATCAAAATGTTTGTTGATAGTCGCCTAACAACCAGGCAAAGGCCAATTTATGGTTCTGAAGACACTAGACGCAACGCGCATGCAGTTGTTACGCAGATGGTGTGTGCCTCTTCATGCTTCTGCGTCCTGTCCGTCTAGTACGCTATATCGGCGGGGAATATTGTTACCTACACTGACAAGCCTTTTCAAAAACCTTGTTTGTGGCATTGTAAATTAACAGTCATGTTTTTACAAAACTTACTTGTTTTATTTTCTCAAACAAATTGTGCAAAACAAGGTGCAAAATAACTGAAATGCGCACATTAAGTATAAATGGTGCAAAAGAATTGAAATGCACAAATCAATACAAACAAAAGGTGCAAAGTAGTGAGGTGAAAACTATTGGAATGTGCAAGTCAATACAAACAAATGGTGCAAAGTAGTGAGGTGAAAACTACTGGAATGTGGCACTACAGCAGGCAGTGAAGCCGGAGGGGTGAAATGACAGACATGATGTAGTTCGGCGGACTATGCTGCATTCCATTGTCCTCACTTCGCCTCAGACCACAGCGTGCTAGTTGGATAGTTGGCAAAATAAGCCTGACCAAATCAAAGACTTCTGCTAATACCACAGACATGTCATTTTGACAGTTCTGCGAGGTAATATGCTTCATTACTAGTTCCTCGTTACGTTATGAATGTAATATTTCTTTTTATCCTACAATAACTTCAATCTAAGACATTTAGCGGTAGCAAGACACAAGCCTAAATTTATTGTATTAAAAAGGTTGGCTAAACAAATGTAATCTATTGCTATGAGCTATTTAATATTAAAAAGTGAAACGTATGTATTTTGTGTGATGTTTCTTTGTTTAATTATATGAAGTCATGATGTTTATTCATAGCATAGGTTACAAGTCCACACATTTTACTCAATGGCCTTGGTGCCCTAAAAAAAGTTGCAACACCAAAGGCCAAATGGCCTTGCCCCTAAAATTGTGTAATTCCCACCCTACTACTATACCAGGCAGGACCCCAGGTGTAGGCTGTGCAAAGATGCCCCTGAGACAGTACAGCACATCGCAGCAGGGTGCAAGATGCTGGCAGCTATGGCATACATGGAGCGCCATAACCAGGTGACTGGCATTGTATACAGGAACATCTGCGCTGAATTGGGGCTGGTCCCAGGGTCAAAATGGAATACACCTCCAAAGGTGGTTGAGAACGACAGAGCCAAGATCCTGTGGGAGTTCCAGATCCAGACGGATAAGCTGGTGGTGGCTAATCAACCAGACATCATGGTAGTCGACAAAGAGCAGAAGAAGGCTGTAGTGATAGACATAGCGATCCTGAATGACAGCAACATTAGGAAGAAGGAACACAAGAGGCTCGAGAAATACCAAGGGCTGACAGAAAGGCTAGAGAAGATGTGTCCTTGAGCAAGATACTGAACCCCTCACCGCTCCTGATGGACAGCTAGGCGCCTTGCATGGCAGCCTCTGCCATCCGTGTGTGAATGTGTGTGTGAATGGGTGAATGTGAGGCAAAAACATTGTAAAGCGCTTTGAGTGGTCTGTAGACTAGAAAAGCGCTATAGAAATGCAGTCCATTTAGAAGATGTCGGGAGTGAAGGCAACAGTGGTGCTGGTGGTAATCAGAGCCCTCAGGGCTGTGACACCCAAACTGGGAGAATGGCTCCAGTAGATTCCAGGAACAACATCTGAGATCTCTGTCCAGAGAAGCGCAGTCCTCAGAACAGCTAAGATACTGCGCAGAACCCTCAGAAAACAAAACAGAAATGTTAATCAATATTTTTGCTCAACCCCTCATAATATTGCCATTGTACACCACCACAGTGGATTTGAAATGAAGTAATCAAGACATGGTTTAAGTGCAGATTTGCACTTAATTACAACATTCTTAAAGTTTCTGAAACTGAAAACAAATATGTCCTTAATTAAGTATAAAAAAGGTTGAAAATTGTCAAAGTGGTCCTTAAAATGGACTGTGTTTTACAGTTGAAAATATTTTTTTGTAGCTTCTTACTACGTGCTTCGGTGGGAGGGCTGGAACAGGTGTGTTTGGGACTAGTTATGGCAATGTTAACAGGGGCAGAAGATCGGCATGCGATGTGGTTGGGGCTGGGAGAGATGCTCTCATTTTAGCTAACACCAGCCACAGAGCTACCTCTGCTTCCCACCTCGCCACGTACAGTTCATTCAAAAAACTGTGATATTTTGGCTTGGGGGGGGCGAACGGTTGGAAAGCCTCTGCTCTTCCATTTACAATTTTTGTTTGTTTGTTTGTTTGACACACTCGTTATGGTGAGAAGCAGCACTCACCTCTCTCCTCCACTGTGTGGGTGGGTGTGTCTTTGTCACCAGTGTGAGTGCAGGTGTGTGTTGTGAGAGAGGAGCGAGGGGGGAGCCCCGCCCGTCGCAGAGGAGAGGAGAAATCCATTGTATGAATGTAACAAAACCCTAGCAATGCATTAGACTCTGAAATTGCGCAAATTACAGTTAGTTTTTATTTAATAAAAAGAACATGTGTTACCAGTTCTTTTGGTTAAAATAAAAATTAAATCATGGAATTAAAAAATAATCTACAACTTGCATTTAAAAATCTACAACTTGAATTTGTCAGTGGGGGGGTCCTGTTGGGGGGGCGTGGGTGTTTGTTGGGGGGGACAGGGTGCCCCCCCTAATAAACTGCAAGGGAAACATTGGATTATATTCAATATTTGGAGGAAAATCCTTTGCAGTCTGTGACTGCCTGTCTATGGGCTAGAGCCCATAGACACCATCACCAAATTCTGAGTTTCTTCCCTTGAGATGCAAGCCTTTACTGTAGCTGCCTTCAGCTGCTGCTTGTTTGTGGGTCTTTCGGCCCTCAATTTGGTGTTCAGCAAGGGAAAAGCATGCTCAATTGGTTTGAGATCTGGGGACTGACTTGGCCATTGAAAAATATTCCCCTTTTTTGCTTTCAGTAACTCTTGGGTTGCTTTCGCAGTATGTTTTGGGTCATTGTCCATCTGCATTGTGAGTGCCATGCTATTAGTTTTGTGGCATTTGGCTGAATCTTAGCAGATAGTATAGTCCTTATATAGTTTTTGAGCCTAATGATGGCCTCTATCACCTGCATAGACACCTCTTTGGATCGTATGTTGAGGGTTGTGATAAACACTTAACATATTCAAATGCAAACACTTGAAATGAACTTTTATTTTCTTAATCTGTCATGGAATAACTGGGGAAAAGGCTGCACCAAGAGACTGCTTTTTAGTCAATTGTCCAAGAACTTTTGAGCCTCTGAAAATGAGGTGACAATGTATAAAACTGGTTGTAATTCCTAAAAGGTTAATGCTCTATTTTTGTTCAACACATTAAAGCTGAAAGTCTGCACTTAAATCACATCTTGATCACTCCATTTCAAAACCACTGTGGTGGTGTACAAGGGCAAAATTA
Source organism: Myripristis jacobus (assembly GCA_900302555.1). Classification (NCBI taxonomy): domain Eukaryota; kingdom Metazoa; phylum Chordata; class Actinopteri; order Holocentriformes; family Holocentridae; genus Myripristis; species Myripristis jacobus. The sequence continues at coordinate 8,692 of OMLB01049014.1, read as the reverse complement.
TGAATATAGGGTTCTATTTTCCCGGCGCAGCGCAGGGTGGCACAGTGAGGCGCACCCCGCGCAGAGCTATTTTCGACCAACGCAACCCAAGGCGCGCACAGTTTCGTATTTTCGCAGACCGAGGTGCGCCGAGATGGGAGGGGCAGCGCAGCAGGGGGAGGTGTCAACAGATTCAGCTTGGCGCAGTGACATTTTCATGCCAAAAGGCTTCACCGAGGTGCGCCAAAAGCTCGCCATCTGAAACCACGTCTACTTTCAGCGCAAGGCGCAGCGGGGCTGGCATAGTGGAATTTTGGCTGAAAGGCACGCAGTGCGCACACGTCACCAAAACCTCACAGATTGTCAGGCACAGTAACAATGCAATAAATACCCACAAAAAACACTATTCAATGCTATAATCTCAATCAGCACATAAATGTATCTCCATATCGACTGTCCCGTCACAACTGATGTCATATCAAAGGAGATTGGCACCGTTTGGCATGTGTAATGGAACCTAACCTGATGTGATTGACACAGCCACAGCCAGCAGCCGGTCACCCACGTACTGGAGGCGGTCGTCCACTCCTTGGAGCTGGGCCTCTAACCCCTGCACCCGGAAGGTTAGAGAGCCCAGGACCCTCTCCAGCATCTCAAATCCTTGCACCTGAAGGTCCAGGAAGGGCTGGTCCCTGGATTGGACCTGGGCCCATCTGGCCTGAGTCCCCGGCTGTGCGGCAGGTGCCGCTAGTACGGCTGGCTCACCCTCCTCTTCCTCCTCCTCCTCCTCCTGCTGCTGCTGCTGTGTGGCACGTGGAGCTGGGAAAATGCTGTTAGTTTTAGTTCAAATAAGATGACTATTTGTTATTTATGTTTTTGTGTGCAATTAAAGTCTTCGAACGTTTCCACATCCTTGGTTTGTGATTTACATACCAAAATTACCACAATTCAATTGGGAAAGAAAAGCTCACTTTCAGTGGCGGTTCTGCCTATCTTGCTGCCCTAGGCAAAATTACTGCCTTGCGCCCTTCGATGTTACTACTCCTCCTTTTCAGCAAGCAAGGGTGCCTGCAGCTGCATAGATAGATAGATAGATAGATAGATAGATTTACTTTATTGATCCCAAACTGGGAAATTCCCAAGATAGATAACAGAAAACTGATGATTTTTTTTTTAAGTGCTCGTGACATGAGCAAAAGGCTGCCCCGGGCGACTGCCCGCTTTGCCCATGTCAAAAACCGCTACTGCTCACTTTACAGGCACACATTTGTTTTACCTGTTCCAACTTTGATTCCTCCAAAACCCAGAATGCTGACGGAGGACAGCGTGGAGGACACAATGTCCTCCGCCAAGGTTAGGGGCACGCTGGTGGAGGGGCCGCCCCCTGTTGCCCCCGTCTGCCTCCTGTGCTCAGAAAGCTTATGTTTAGCCCTTCTTCGTACATCATTGAACCGTTTTTTGCACTGGGCTATGGTTCTCAGTGTATCCGGGCAACATGAATTTACAAGTGAGGCTACCTCCTCCCAGGCTGCCTTTGCATCATCGGCCCGTGGAGCTCTGCTCACAGTTCCATATATTCGGGTACTGCGAGCTTGTACCTCCCAGACCAACACATCAGTTTCCTCCTGGGAGAAGTTCGGACGTTGACTGCTGCTCTCTTCCTCCATGTCAAATGTGTAGACTTTCATTACGCCTTCGCGCGGCGCATTTTAAAGGCGAGGATAGGGGCTCATTTGATTGGTTGAAAGTGAATCGGCTGTGTCAAACCCACTCCACGCCTTCTCTCCTCCCTTGCGCCGGTAGGAGGAACGGCGTGCCAAAATTGCAAAATCCACTTGGCCACACCCACGCCCACCTTGCCAGGTCTGCGAAAATAGAGCCCATTGTGTCAATGTCCAAATAAATATGGACCTAACTGTATATGTGTGTGTGTGTGTGTATGTGTGTTAGCTAATAGGCATGATGGAGACGCAGCTGGTTTGTGGCAGATTAGAGGCGCAACTATAAAGCATCTATAGTACATTGTGGAAGCTGTTTTAATCAAAAAGACAGCAAACAGTAACAATTTATTAATAATCAAGACTTAACCAAAAATAAGGTTTGTATGCATGAAAAAAAAACTTTTTAAAATAAATAATAAACAACAATAAATAAATAAATAAATAATAAATAATAATAAAATAAAGTTGGAACCAGTCCTGAATATAATCGTGTCAAGGTCAGTCTGAACTGGTTATGAACTGGTCTGAACTGGTCTGGGCAGACACAGTGGTTTCCAAGGGTTTCCTAGGGAAAGTTGTCATGACACCATTATTTTTAGCCCCCGGAAAATAGCCGAAAAAAGTTTAGATAAAGGGTTATCCATCAACTCTATTGGTAGAGCTGGGAGGACCCTCTAAACAGTATATAAAGCGTTGTAAGAGTGGATTCGAGTCAGTTCTTTCTTGGGAATGCTCCTGGGTGTTATGAATTGTGTTTGTGTTGTGTTGGCTGTGACAGCTCTCTCTCTCCTCCTCTTCTCCATCCCTCAGTACTACCTGCAAATCAGTATGTACAGTTGCAGGTGTATCCTGATTGGTCAGCTGACTGGAAGACTGGTAGCTGATTGGTTGGGCCCGACTTTGTTAGTTTGGTTGTGGTATTGTAAAATTCTATTGTAAACAAGAACACACAGAGCAACCATGTAGGACGGAGAAGCCTTTTTATTTTGTAACAGTTTTCTCATGTTTTTGACAATAGTTAGGTAGGTAAGATGATGTCTTTTGGTTGGCTTTGTTCACTCTGTCAGGTAAGGGCAGGGCTCCTTTAGTTGTTTTGTTTGTTGTTTTGGCATTTGTCTCCAGTCCTAAGACTAATAAAAAAAATACGCTGCTCTGTAAACTTCACCCTTTAGTCCGGCATTTTTGGGGATGAGAAGAGTGGGGGCTCTTCATGTTATGGGTCCAGGTTCCCCTAGGCCAGGGACATGACATGGGGGACTCCTGTTGAAGATCTTTAGCAGAAAATAAAGCTGGATACTCTGGACCCTGCCTGACTCCTGTGCATCCTTATTGAAGCCTGACTGAAGACTTTGGCACTTATTTTTTGGTAGGAGGTTTTTGGTACCTGTTGTTAGCAAATTTTTCTATGCCCAATTGAACCCTATTGTGGACACATTTGCCACATCAACATTCAAAAATACAACTGAAATTTGCTGAAAAGATGAAATGTCTTATTTACAGCTATTAATCCTTATTAAATAAAAGTATTACTAAAACACATAGGCAGCAGCTGATCAGGAAAACTTAAAGAAGGAAGAAAGACAGTGAGTAAACAATAAGGAGAGCTCGAAAGACAGCAAGAAATCAATCAGTCAATCAGTCAGTTAAACAAAAGATGAAGTTATATATTGTCAATACTGATTCTCCACAGAGCTAATACTTGAACTTTCTGTGCCTGAAAATAATCAAACAAAAAAATTCAAAACCGTGCAGCCACATTATGTTACCCAAAATGTTTCCCCGTTGTATCTCAGGCTGGGCAGCGAATTAGCACAGTATGCTTACTGAGCACAGTGCACAACAATGTAGGTGTCATGACATCAAAGTGAATTGATTTTTGATATTCAGCTTACAGCTGTGCCACATGGACAAAACATTTAATCTCGATTTTTTTCAAACTTAAAACAATTTACGATTTTAATTTAGATTTGTTTATTATTCACTACAACTCCTAACTAGCTCCCACATTCAGCTGTCGCACCAAACATAGGCTTGCAGTGCATAGGCCAGTTGCGTTTCCATTGTCACTTTCGATCCTTGATGGCGCCTCAGGGTAATGCCCCTGGTGCAGTAGTTACTTCCAACTCCTGTGAGACTGCGGGGGCTATCAGCATGACAGTGGAAATGCGAATGGTTTTTGTTCTCGCAGCTTGAGGCCAAGTACCATTAACACTGTGGCTCAAAGATAGTCCTCGCTCACAGTGGCACGACAATGGACAGATGGCTACTGATGGTAATCTTTAGTGGGCATGATCATGTGACTGGTAATTTGCACATTCATTTCTGGGCATGCACGTTCTGTGTAGATGAATGAATTGTTTGGCTTGTTTGACTAGAGCATTCAGCTGCTTTGATTTGGATATTTTTTTGCATGGATTTAAAATATAAACCCAAATTAAATTCAGGATTAACTGCCCGGTCCTAACTCAGCTTTGTTGATTTTTGTTTTTTCAAAGCTCTAGTCTCTTTATTATGAGACTCTGAAAAAGAGAGTGTAATCCTGAACATGATCTCTGTTTGGAAAAGCTGCAGCTCTGATTGGGGAACTTTTGATTTGAAAAAGAGGATACCAGTGTTGTCACGATACCAAAATTATGACTTCAATACGATACCTGCCTAAAATATCTCGATACCGATACTGATAGAAAACCATGGCAAAAATTTAAAAAATAAGGAAAAATAGAATAATAGAGGACAGAACATGGAACTTTCAATTTTTTGCTTTTTTATCATTAATTACAGATATTTTACAATGTCAGATGTACTAATCTCTGAGTGTTTATCTGCAACTGTTTAACCATAAAAAATAAAAATAAATAAAATGTTTTGTCTCACCTGTTGAGCTATATAGCTATAGAACAGGGTTTAACATGAACAAAATTATTTTGTTGCAGCTACACTGCTGCTGAGCTTTATAGCCATGTTCAAAAAATAAAAAAAATTAAAGAATACCAGGCGGAATACCAAGTTTTTAGGGACTCCCATTCGCCACTGGTGTTGTTGCATTTGCTTGCTAGTTATTGCTAATGCGGGCATGATAATGTTATCTATCACATTCACAAACCTGTCACTCTTTGAATTCTCTGAACAAGTCTTCATGTCTGTCGGCAAGATGCTTAGCCAAGTTGGTCGTATTGGCTCCCTTCGTCTGTATAGGTTTGTAGCATCTTTTACAGATGGGCTTTGTGATGTCCGTGGGCTTGCCCTCACTGTCAGCTAAGTAAGCAAAATAATGCTATATTTCACTGCGAGCGTCAGCTTTATCTACAAGCTTTGGACAGTCGACAAGAACACTTGTACTTGCTACCATCTCTCGTGGCTACCGTGCTGAAAGATGCAGCGTGCATATGAGGGGAAAAAAAACTTGCGCTGCTCGCTGCACTCCTATGCCACGAGAGAGTGACAGAGAAGAAAGAGCGCATGCGCCACGCACACACACACACAGGGGGGCCCAGAGGTATTTGGGGAGCAAGGAAAGAGAGGAGAGCGCAAAAAACATATGTCCGCACATACACAGCTTCATTGTTGCACAAACACAACTCAATATATATGGCTCTTATTAAAACACTGTCTTTCTTAAAGTATCGATACTTTTAAAATTGAGTATTGTATCATTTTTGACAACAGAGTATCGCGGTACTTTTCTAGTATCGATACACCGTGCAACACTAGAGGATACTGTCACAACAATTTGAAGACAATCAAGAGCCAAAATGTTCTTCATTGAAAAGGTTAAAGCACAATTATTCCTAAGGTTTGAAAAAACCAAAGAGTAGGAGTGCTGCCTAGAGCTACTTCTTTTTGTTAAGATGGTGCTCTTTGGTTAAGGGCTGGGTCCATCTACTGTACATGGCTATCAGCTAAATCCTATGGTAGCTTTCAATGTGGTCAGTGTAATCATTGCTCCACCGTGACCAAATGTAAAAACTTTCACGATGTACATGGAAACAAAACCTATGATATAAAACACTTTATCAACTGTAAAACAGCTTTTGTGATCTACAAACTGGAATGCCCTCTGTGTAATGTATTTTATATTGGCAGAACTAAACGCCGATTACAAGATCTAACTACCCAATGGTTCGTCATTTCAAAGATAAACATAACAGCGATCCTTCCATCCTTAGGGCCATAGGTATTGATCACATATCACATACCATAAGGGGAGGTAATAGGTTGAAACAACTGAATCAACGTGAAAGCTTTTGGATCTTTAAGTTAAAAGCAACCCACTATCCGGGTCTTAATGAACATCTAGAATATCAACATTTCTTGTAAAGACTGTAAAGTAGATGTTTTTTATGCTTGTTATTACTCTCTGTGGCTATGTATGTATATTTATTATCCTCACCCTAAGCTTTGTCTCTTCTTTTTTTCCCTATGAGGTCCCCTGCTGTCTGGCTCTAGTATTGGCTTCCTCTGTCTGTTTTTTGGTACTGATGACTCAAATGCCAACACCTGTGACCAGACTCACATGTGCTTTTAATTATACTTCCCTGCATTCCAATAGCCATACAACCATGCTATTTAGTAGGGAAAAAAAGAATTAGAATGTCCCAATACATACTAAACTACATACTTTGTAAGGGCAGCTGCAGTACATACTAAAAGTAAAAAGTATAAGTATGCGATTTGGAACGCAGGGCTTGTCTTGGTGTCAGACCACACACTCCCAGACCAAGGCGTCCAGCCGAAATGCATCGAAGTGGACTTTTTAACCATGTTTGGCCCGTAACTGAATAAAGGCATTTTAATATTTTTTCTAAGATGAGTACCTTGGTATTTTTTTCAGTTTGTCTCAGTTTTTTCTATTCCTAAGGTTTGTTCACATTGTAACACTGGCCTTGTGACTAAGCTGACTGGTGTTTAAAATAGTTTTCTCTAGGGCTTATCTCCTGATCCTGATATTATCACGATACTAAAAGTATTGTGATTTAATATTATTATTATCTCTATTATCTCTAGTTTG
>OMLB01049003.1:0-14066 GCA_900302555.1 Myripristis jacobus | reverse complement strand
GCTCAAAACCAAGAGCCAGACAGGAGCACACACACACACACACACACACACACACATAACCACACAAATACTCCTGCTCACATGCATACACACACACTCTCACAGCACATGCACAGAGTGGCACCAGTCCACAGTACTACCGAGTGAGGCAGCGGTGTGTGATTGTGAGGGGAGAGAGATAGATAGATAGATAGATAGATAGAGAGGGAGAGAGAGAGAGAGAGAGAGAGAGAGAGAGAGAAGCATTTACTCTTCCTCACTCCAACTGGAGAAGTGATTCCAACTGAGGACTTTCTTATCAGACCATGGAAGCGAACAAGTCGGAGTAGAAGAGAGGAGAAAAAAAAAGTGCCTGCTGGCTGCACAGGACACAAGGATTTCATCTGAGGGATTACCGGACAGTTCATCACAGCCTGTGTCATGCTGATATCCTAAATGACCATCTCTTGTTGACAGGAGCCGCTCTGCTTCTTGGATTTCTCAAGGATCAAAGTTTTTTTTTTTTTTTTTTTTTTCTGAACAGAGAGTGTGAGTGAGGTGTGTGTGGCAGCAGGAAACATGTCAGTCGGACACTTCGCTCACCTGTTGAGGGGAGCCTGGCTGCTGTGGCTGTGGCAAGGTGAGTTCAGGCGCTGTTCGCCAGATGGCTGTGAGTTTCTCTTTCTGTCTTTCTTTCTGTGACTACTTTGAATAGGCGTCTTTATTTTATGCCTAAGGTCCAACACGCTCATTGCATTGAAAAAGAGAAAATTAAGCCTGACTGAGTTGAATTAGGCTTAGATATTAGGTCAAAATCTGTCCAAAATTGTTTAAAAAGATTTATATAATTTATAACAATCATGGTATTGCATGATTTTCTTCTGAGTTTTGAGTTCCTGAGTTTCAAGAAAGAAGGGCTACACTACTTTTTTTTTTCTCTTGTTTTGTTTGAGGAATCACATGAAAATGTCAACTTGCATCATAGTGTAAAACCTTCAGAATCTGATCTCAAACAATATTGCAACACTTCCCCACATCAGTTCAGACCACTGCCAGTGTGAAAACAATGAGATAAACACTCTCTCATGTGAGAAATCAGCTGTGTTCCTGGTGATTTCCCTTAAGGAACATATGGCAGGACGCAGAAACAAAAAGGAAAAGATTATTAAAGATTATTAAAGATGATCTGCAAAAGCTCCACGTTTGGATCCCTACTTTTAAAAACAAAAACACAAGCTGGGCTGACATTAGACTTATGAATAGCCGGTCTGTTTTCACGCTCTTTCTCTCTCTCTCTCTCTCTGTGTCTTCAAAGCCTCAGCTGGATGTGCGGCCAGCAGAGGAGTCTTAAAAGAGCCCTGGTTGGTGCCTTTAAACAATGGTTCCCCAGGAGCAGGGAAGCGTGGCCCTGGAACTAATGTTGCCATTATGTTAATGGTTAGAATAACATGAGCCAGCCATTACTGACCCCACCTCAGGCTGCTGTGCGTAGCTGATTGTCCCGCCACTGCAGCCTTGGTCGGGGGAGCACAGCGTTTTGGCCGTCACAGCTGGTTAGGGTGATGGTGGAGGGAGACAGACAAGAGGAGGCATCTGCCCAGTTTTAATCATCATCCTGCACCCTCGCTGCCCGCCGCCTCCTGCCTCACTGCCTTGCTGCCTCAGTGGTAGACTGGTAGACTGGTATCTGTGAAGTGTTTTTCTTTTCCACCACTCGAGTCAAGTAGAGGAGACAGGGCGGGTTGAGTCACTGGCCCTCGGCACAGGACATAAAGAGCCCAGAAGGTTTAATCTGGACAGACCCGTTGCTTGAAATAAATTTCAGGGACTATGCACAATAACAAAGTGGAATTGTAAACATACAAATGAATGGGTTTGGACTACAAAATCTGTATTTAGATCAGTTATGACAGGTGTAATTTCTATGAGGGAAAAGCTGTTTGTCAAGCTTCCCAGCTCAGTGTACTTTTTATTGACTGTGAGTTGACCAACAAAGCAATCTCAAAAAATATTGATTCCATATAGAGCCAGACTTTTGTTGCAACTCTGCTTGTCATCTTGCTGTAACTATAGCAACAGGTTCAATGTTTTGGCTGTGTTTACATGAGACTTGTTGAACCCTGACTCTTTGATTCTTCAGCTACAGACACACTAGCCCTGGCAGAATGATGTCTCTATTGTTTAAGTTTGTAAGATGAAAGTGAGTGATTTGTTGTGTGGAAGAGACCACAGCAAATATTGGCATAAGGTCTGGGGGATATTTCGATCAGAAAATGAAAGAGCATGCCCTATCAGTATCTAATTTGACCATATGTTTTGAACAGAAAAAAAACTTGATCCTATTCATTTCAATCAAGCCTTGGATGGTCCATTCCTACTGGCGCCTTAATCATCCTGTTCCAATTTGAAACATTCATAAATTTATGCGAGACAGCCACTGGTTCCTCCAAAACATCTCTAAGCCAAGATTTTGGATTAAGGTGAAACCAATGTAATCTCAGCTCTAAAACATCAACGGACCATCAACTTTCTTTGTCTGCTATCTACATCTTGTCTGCCTCAGCTGTCCACCAAGGAGAGACACCACAGTGTATGTCAGGTGCTATTACAATCAGGGATCCTCTTTGCCGTCTACAACTGTCTAATAGCCCCAAAATTAGCCAGTGGAAAAAGTACAGAGAGTCCATCCAGTGGTGCCTTATTAATTTCCAATCACTGGGGATGTACTTTTGTTCAAAAATTACATGTGGTGAAGTTGTGGCATTGCAAATAATTCATTGTGTAGGCAAGTAGAGCATTGAGAAACATCATCGCCCTGGTGTGTTTATAATTAAATGTTGCTGTGGTTATAATTACAGATGTAGGAGAATTGTCACGGTTAGGGTGATTTTTGGGGCAATGCAGATGGGCACCAATCCCAGCAATGTGAGACACGGTGTCAAAAATGTGCTCAAATGTTTTCTGGCAGTCGTGTGATTCTGTGTGATTACACTGGCGATGTTGAGGCAGTGATTTGGGCAGTATTTCCTACTTGCCCGAAATGTTTCCTTGTGCATTACTGCCATCAGAGAAAGCAAATATTGTAACAACAGATGCCAGTGTAGCAGAGCTTAGACAGGATGGCTTGGATGCAGAAAGGTGTTGGTTGTCTGTAGATCAGGGCCAGAGACCCGTTGAGAAAATCTGTGTGGGGAAAGTGAGTGAGCAACGTTTCTCTCTTCCGTCTTGATGTTTTTGTATATGCAAAGCAGCGGGATGGCGGTGTTAGTGCAGGAGGCGGACGTGTTGGCCTAATCCACTGGTTATTTTATTCATGGTCAGGTCGTGAGACACAGCAGGAGGAGCTGTGTGTTGTTGTTGTGTGAAGAGGAGCCAGAGTTTGCTAACCACAGTGGAACTGGCAGCAAGGTCCGCTTGGACAAACCCTCCAGATCCCTTGTCTAAATAAACGAGGCCGCCGGATTAACCAGCTTACACTGTGATGAAAAGACAACAGTAGTCGTCCATGTGCTGCCCCGGGGACCGAGGGATACTCCTGTCCTGGTCGGGGAGACTCCGATGAGAGCCTGGGGTGAAAGCTCACAACAGGAAGGGGGACTCGGGGTTACAATAACACAATAGACTCCATGTTCTTTGAAATCAACCTAAATCAACCTGACCTGCGCCTGACTTTCTTGTTTCCACAGGCGACAACACTGAAAGAAAGGGAGAGAGACAGATGAAGGTTCCTGTAGGAAACAGGCCCGAGAAAAATTGAATTTGAAAATATTTTTTGCGTTGTTTGTTTTAGCCTACTTTGAAGCCAAAAAGGAGGGGTTTGCTACATTGAACTATACAGCTGAGCCAGAGGATCACAAGAACTGTATTTGACAATCACAGGAAAGTGAGTCAAAGACAAGTCACTGTTCTTTGTGTTGGCAAGTAAATCCAACACCACCTAAATCGTCTTGATGTGGTTAGCCCCACCCAATCTGGTTCTCTCTCCAGGTTAAATCAATGACCCATTATTACTTAAAAGGATGTACTATTTTTTGCATGCTTGCTCCAAGAATCATTGGAAAAACGTCAGCACTGAGGCAAGAAGAATGTATTTTTGTGGGGAATGGCTATAGCTGTGCAGAATTTGAGTGAAAAAAATGTTATTTGTGGTCAGTAAAGTATTTGTATCCTATGTATGCGCCGGCTGTTGTTCACAGACTAGAAATAAAAGCATCTGTGAATAAGTGAACTGCATACAATACATACATGGCCGGTCATATTTCGTGAGGCATTACGACTAATGCTGTGAAAAAAAAAATGGATGATTTAGGGGGTTATTCTCCTGCACGGATGACGTGAAATCATTTTTATCCATCAATACGTGGGCGGTGAAATCCTTCCCATTAGAAAGCCAATCCAGATATCTTATAAGACCAATCCAAGATCTGGAGGACAACTTAGCGGCACTGCGTGTCTGAAAAAGCAGCTGTGAACTGTGAATAAAGTGCAGGAGCCAACTAAACATGTGGAATGGATAAGATCTGTAGGCCGTGCAGTACCGTTTCATACTTCAGCTCACCCACCTCACACACACACACACACACACACACACACACAAAGACATCTTATCATGTCCTCTGCATTTCATCTGTGCAACAGTGGAGCAGCAGTGCAGCGTTAGTGCGAGACAGCAGGTAAAGTACTGCACTATCTATTTCTGGGCGCTGGCCTCCGCAGATATGTTTGGAGACAAGGGGAATGCATGCATGTTGATGGATATCCAGACACACACACGTGCATGCATGCAAACATCCTTCACCTCTGCGTTTGGGGTCATTGCAGTACATGAGGAAGCTTTACCCTACCCTGTACCCCTCCTCATCCTGACCAACTTCTCTTCATCACCCACTGAAAGACACAGACACAAAAAAAGAAGCATAGAAGGAAAGAGGAAAAAAAGAGGGGAGGAACCTGAAATCCATCCAGGAGAAATGAGCCGTAAACATCAGGACTTTTTCATCAAGGGAACAGTAATCAGGGAGATGGGGGGTGGGTGAGGTAAGGTGGAGTGGGGCAGGGCAGGGCTGGGCTGAGCCGGGACAGGCCGGGCTGGGCCGGGCCGGGCCGGGCCAGGAGGGCACTGGCCTCACAGAAGCTATGTGTGAAGGGGGAAATTCAGAGAGAGTTAAGGGGGTTTTGTCCTGCAGCACTGATGCGGTGAGAGGGATTGAGAGATTAGAGTGAGACAGACAGTGGCTGTACAGTACACTGGGGCTGACCACACTCAGAGAGAAGAGAGTGGGGGCAAAAAAAAAACACGGGAAGCACGTGAGGAAGTGGTTAAAATGTTCACACATAAAGTTGTAGTTGAATGGTTCAGCATAGCCTTGTATTGATCCATCATTTCAAATAGTGCACCAATAATATTTTGTATGGCTATTTTTCACCATGCCTGCACCAATTTTGGAAAGTTTAGTGCAGCAAACTCCTTAAAAAAAACCCTCAGTGAAGCGAGTTGAGAAGCTGACAGAGGTTTCTCTCTCTCTAATGAATTGCACCGGGGCTGGCGTAAACACTGAAGACACACACACACACACACACACACACACTCACACAAGATGTGGGCCGTGAATGAAAAGTGGCTGGATCTAGCTCTTGTTTGCACAGGATAGCTCCAAAAAAGAGCAGTACATAAAACTGTATTTTGACTCTGGCACTGTGGATGAGACATGAGAGGAGAGTGAGAGCTGCCAAACCTTAATCACTAATGCAAACAAACAAACAGCACACAGCCTGGAGGTCCTTTATAAATGGCATCCCTTCTATAAATCAATGTCTCCAGTGTGTTTGTGAGCATGTGTGCATCATGCATGCACGTGTGTGTGTGTGAATATGTGTGGAAACAACGTGAAATTGGAAGCTCCTGGACAGGGAGATTACTTTGGCCGGTCATCAGACACACAAGCGATGCAGCAATGGCCCATGGCAGTGAAGGGCTGGTAGTGATGATAGGCTGACCGTCCAGACCACACACAGGTCACAGGCTACTGCGCTGACCTCTTGTGGCAGAGTGATGCTATTACAGGAGGACAACCGCAAGTGTCATCACAGCCTGCCTGTGCAGGATGATATAGATGCTTGGTTTATTGTGGTAGAGACAGAGACAGAGATGATGGGAGGTAATGCTAGAAATAGCTCTTGATTGCTCCCTAGCTGATGATGCATTAAGTCATTCTTTCATTGAGTTTTATTGCTCAAAATTATGTGCAATAGATTTGTAAAAGATGCACCCAGCATGTGGCCTGTCTTGGCTACAGCAAGGCCAGTGCAAATTCTGTCTGGGGGAAATGAGAGGGGCCCTAAGGGAGAGAATGATTGGGAGCCACAGCAAGGTTAGACTAATAATATTTCACTGCTTATGCAGGAAGTGAATGAACTAAAATAGTCCCCCATTTCCCCCAAATTGTGATGAGGCCTTGCTCCCTATTGAATATTATCATATGTCTCACAGTATTGTCTCACTTGTGGCCGGGGTAGTTTCTTTTGTAGAGGAATAGTTTAAACCCCACGATGAGCAATTTTGTTTTACTAAGCTCTGTTTTTATGAGTGCTCTTTTAGTAAATGCAACCATATGTTTTACTGGAATGAGATCCAAGAAGGGAAAGGGCCTGAATGACAAGTGACCTCAAGAAACACTCTCAAGAAATGCTCTGGCAAAACAGAAACTCAAATATAACAACCCAAGCGATTCCACATCACATACTATGCTTCTTGCCTCTCTTGTCCATTCATCGCATTGTGTGTGAGTAAGTGCTTTGGCAACATGTTGCATACAGTTACAGAGGGGGATAACACAAAACAGACCAATCGGATGACTCGTGAGGAGCAGTGGAAATTAATTAATCCTGATTAGTATTTCTGCTCTCAGTTCTTCCGTGGGAGCTCAGCTGAGTCCATCTGACCGGGTTCCCTCACCAGCTGCAGTGACACGCTGCATAAACAAACACATCACCGCATGGGGAAAATTGCAAACATGTTTCGACGCCTGCGACAGAAACAAAAGCATTACTCATATCAACAAAATGACATAAATCAAACCACTCGAAGGGCTAGAAATCTGCCTTGAATTGAAGTTTGTCTCTGTGGTGTATGACTTTATGCAGTTCAAACATCCTGTGCTGTACATATGCCTGTGTGTGTATGTGTGTGTGTGTGTGTGTGTGTGTGTGTGCATCAGGTGGAGAGATGAGAGAGCTAAGGATGTGGCTGTGGCTGTGGTTGGCACATGGGAAGCAGTCCAACAGTCAGGGGAACAAAAAATGTCCTCTCTTTGATACTGACAAGGTTAATAAACGCTGTCCAGTTAGGCTCACCATCAGAGCCTTTTAAGGACAAAGTCATGGGCAAGTAAACAAAACATTTTCCAATCAATGTCTCCCCTTTCCCGGAGGCCTCTCTGCTCCATCTGCTCAACAGTGTTTCTGTGAATGAACAAAGTGATACGTGACTGAACGAACTTCAGGTTTAACCTGAGACTCAACCCCTGATCTACGATGAAAATGAGTTTTGAAAAAGGCAAAAGAAAAAGTATATTAGATTAGTGGACTCAACGGGAAATGTTCTGCCCATGTACACACCGAAAAGTGGAGTGAAGGAAGTATATTTAACATAAGAAAGGCCTTTGAAAGTGGACCCAGAATATGTCTACATCCATTAACCACTTCCCATTTCTGAGTTTATCATTACAAATGCAAGCTTCATAGCAAAGTTTTGTTCAAACCCACAAAAACTTTATTTCTAGGTTTCCAAAGTTCCCAGATTTATGTCATATGTTTCTGCAATATGGAAAACATGTTGTTGGTACCACTTTACAATAAGACTACCATTAAAAAGGTTTATGAATAGTTTATAAATATGTTATTATGTAGGTTGTAAGAACTTTATAAATCATTAATAAACAATTATAAGCAAGTTATAACACCATTTTCAAACATCAGTGCAGGCTTGCAAGATCAAGTTACTGCTGCACTGCATCTGTTCTGTTAAACATTAGATCTTGCTAGTTGCTTAGTTTACTTTATTGTCCATTCATCAGTCAGCCATCCTTGGTATCTGCACCAATGTATGAAAACTCTTTTACAGCTTGTTTTTAATTGATTATTAATGATTTATAAAACATTTACAGTCTAATTAATAGCCTAATTATAAACCATGCATAAACCCTTCATTAGGGTAGTCGTGTTGTAAAGTGGTACCATGTGGTGTTATCATTGGTACCAAATGGAACAGTTTTTTCCCCTGACTTTACAGCTATTTAAGGGTAACTTTAAGCGAAAATCAGAGTATAAAGGATCGTGCTATCTACCCCAGGCCAATGCTGACCTCCTGTAGGCCCAAACAAGGAGACAGAAAGTGAGAGAGAGAAAACTAGACAAGTGGAATAACAGAGATGAAGACAGAGTGTGTGGGGAAAAAAGCAAGGTTGATACATTGACTTAATAATTAAAGTGAGTGAGAGGCAGACACAGCTTACGTGTGAGGAACAGCGTAGCATGGGAGAGAGAGGAAAAAAGTCCAAGTCAGAGAACCAATAGGAGAGGTGGAATCTGTGAGCACTCACACCACTTGCTTTTTGACATTTGTTTTGAGTGGATGAAACTGAGGCCATAATTTTCATCATACTCTCTCTCACACACACACACACACACACAGACACACACTGCCCAGACCTCAGTGGCTTTTCTCATGCTCCAGCCATCGGGCTGCAATCAGGGAATCCTCCAGCCTTTTGTCTGCTCTGAAACCAGATCGTAGATCTTGGCCTTGCCCTGTCAACAGTGAACACATCTCTGTGCAACAACAAGTGGATACACCAGAGTGTGTAGTTATGGCTAATGACAGGCAGAGAGACTGCAGATGTGCATGTGTCAGATCAATAAGTGTTATAGAATGAATAATGTTTTCATTTGGATTAACTGAACTGTCAGTTTTTGGGAAATCTTAAACAAGACCATTCATCATCACAAGTGTTTTTTTGAATCATATTATCAACAGATGTTTTTGGCGAGGTTGGCCCACCACTGTCAGTGACCCACCGTTTGCCTTGCTCTGATGACAGAGATGCAAAACATGATATACCGACAAACACAAGTGGGAATGAACAAGCATGCACATAAACACACACACTTTCATACATGCAGGTGTACATGTGCATACACACACACACACACACACACACACACATTCCAAGGAGACCTTAAAACTCTGAGTTGCAGCTGCAGGCTCATTGAAGTGACAAGCCAAAACCATCTGCATTGTGGCCAACGTCCCCCTTCAAAACTATGTATGGTTTCTATAGCACCCACTCACCACTCATTACATGGAAAATTTACAGAAATCACAGTCCTCAAACTGCTTGCAGTCAACCAGAATTTTGTTTAGCTGTGAAGAGGAGAAGGGGTGAATTTCCCCGCACAGCTATTATTTGTTCCCTTCACTCTCTGATGAAGGAGGCTGATAATAATCTCTGAAACGAATATTTGTGCGTTCCTGTGCCTTATAAACACCACTGTATGGTCAAAATCAGCTTGTAAATCTAAATGAACTGTAATAGGGTCTTTGTGTCTGTGTTTATCTGATTGGAATACCAGATAATGATAAGGGAGCTTATTTACTGACTGTTTTCTGGCTTTCTCCTGTAGCCGTGCTTGTGGCTGGGACTGGGAGCAAACTTTGGGAAGTCCCGACAGCACCCCTTACTTCCTCCTCCAACTACAGTGAGAGCCTTCAGTGGGAGCCCTACTGTCAGTACCACCACCTACAGGACAGGGTGAGAATTACGGCAGACATCCCCCCTAGACTGGAGGGCACTTGGGTGTCTACAAGGTAATTTTTTGTGAAAGTTGTCATATCAATCAAGCACAGTAACAGAATAAAAGCAGTCCCAGTATATGGAGCTCACATCAGCACACCCTTCTCCGCACATCGCTGAACATTCACATGCTTGTTTCTTTGGCTCTCACAACTCTTGCACACTGTTATATTCTTTAATGGTTCAAACATATCTGTCTTGTCCCTGTTGTGTTTAGATGTGAGGTTCGGCCCGGCCCAGAGTTCCTGACCCGCTCCTACACTTTCCACCCCAGCCGTCAGTTCAGGCTCTTGCAGCACTACTACACCAACAGTGGCTGTGAGGACCCAGCCTACTCCCTGACCATCAGGGGGAAGCTGCGCCTGCGCCAGGCCTCGTGGATCACCCGCGGGGGTACTGAGGCTGAGCACCACCTCAGCAAGGTGGGCATTGTGGTCCACAGCCCTGGTGCCATGCAAAGGCTGGCAGCCCGCCTGACTCCGGTCTGCGTGGGTGTAGCTATGGGTCGAATGGTGCCAGGGAGGATGTTTGAGCTGTACAACTCCCGGGGCGGGAGGGCCTGTCTGGCCGCCCTGGGCTTCTCCATGATGGAGATGGGTCTGGTCAGGGTGGAGACCCAGCACAGCAACCATGGTGGGAAAGTCCAGGAGTTGTTCCTCGGGGATGTACACACAGACTGGACACAGAGGACTCACTACAGACCCACAGGGTACCAGCAGCCACTGCAGAACGCCATGGTGAGAATTGTCTGTGTGCTTTTGCTTTCAGTTCTTATTTAGCCAGGCAACTTGATGACAAACACATTCTCATGTACAGAAATAGCCTGGAGGACCAGTTGCACGGGGAGGGTGGGTCACACACATTCTCACAGTCACACCAAAGGAGCTGCCCAGTATTACCACAGTCTCACACTGCTGGCCACTGAGCAGATCCACAGTATGAGGCTGAGAGTGACTTGCTCAAGGACAATTAAACAGTAGTTTTTCAGAGCATGGATAATGTTAATTTTTCTCCTCCTCTGCCCTCATAAAGACAGTATATGGGGAACAGTTTACACTCTTCATAAGAAGTCCAAAGCGAAATATAGTTCAGGCGCAGTGGTTTCAAGAATACAGAAACTGTGAGGATAATGAAAGAACTCACACACTGGTGGTCCCAGAGGAACAATCCAAAATGAGGGCCCACTGGTGCAAAAATAGATGGTTATACACGCAGCTACAACCTCTGTATACTAATGTGGACTTTCTGTTTGAGAACTGAAGCTGGTGTAAAACCATAACATCTCTCATTTGTACACTTTTTTATTATTGACATTTTTACTTAATTGATAAGACTCATTCTGACATCTTTTAGTCACAATAAAATAAATTAAAAATGATGTTGTTTGTTGGTGGAAAACAGTGTGCATTTAGTGGCTACCTCATTGTATGCCTGTGACTTACAGAGAGATTCCAACCATTTTTGAATTTATGACCAAAACCAATATCCCGTTTCAGAGGAAATACATGAAATGCAGGAAGAAAGCTGCTCTTTTATTATGACTTATTGAATCAAAACACACTCTCTTCCACCTGTTCCAGCACCACATCCATCCCTGCCCGGTTTGTGCCCTGGTGTACCGCTCCTCGGAGCAGCGCCCCCCAGTGTTGCCCCGCATCCTTGCAGCCCCTCTGACCCTGGGAGGCCGCTGGGTCAGCCAGCGCTGTGAAGCCCGTCCTGCCGTCCTGTTCCTCACACGAGACTTCACCTTCAATCCTGACCAGCACGCCTGGGAGGGCATCTACCGCCACTACTCCGACCCCACCTGCTCTCAGCCCACGTTCACCTTGGCAGCGTCCGGGCACTACGCCCAGGGCAATCCGTCCATCAAGGTCTCAGGAGCCACTGAGTTTGTTTTCAAGGTCACCCAAGTGAGAGTTACAGCCTTGGAGGAGTCCACAGCTAAGGTGCTGAACGGGACGAGGCCGGGCAACTGCGGTCAGGCAGGCGGGTGGGAGGTCGGGGTGGAGCAGGACTTGACTCCCACAGATGGGTGCACGGTGCTGGGCATCAAACTGCCACACAAGGAGTACGAGCTCTTCAAGATTGAGCTGAACCACAAGAAACACCCGCTGCTGTTCACTGGAGAGAGGCCAACCGACGGCTCCAGCCCCGACCGACCACAGAGGAGGCCCACTTCCTTCCAGGCTCCCATGGTGCTTTGCAGCGGCGGGGAGACGTTGCCCTCACATCATCATGCTTCCAACAGCAAGCAAGTGCAGCTAGCAGTCAGCGGGACGGAGAGGTTGGCACAGGTGGCGCTACTGCTGCTGGGATGTGTGCTGTGCAGCTGGCTCTGTGTTTAGAGACAAGTTTAGACTCTACTAAAGCCGTTGATGGACACTGTCTTTCTGGCAGCTTTCTCTCACTCTTCTTTGATATATTATTGAACACATGACTGGTCAAGAAAATGGTCAAATGGTCAAAGGAAGAAAAAGAATTTCCAAGACTTACAGGAGATCTGAAAGATTTCTCCAACCTGGTTGCTAAGGTGGATTTCTAAATGGCGTTCTTCACCTCTGATTGTATTATTATGCTGTTTGTAGGTTCGTTTCAGTGACTCCTATTTCGATAGTGTATGTTCAATTCCCATCATTTCAATATGTAAAAATGTAATTCTTTTGATGCTTTTGTATAATGAACAGTCAAAACAGGTATTCTTGCTTTACGAAGATCAGTTCCTTTAAGATTCCTTCTCTGAGCAAACGCTGTAGGTTTTCCACTAATGCTGTTGTAACACGACATCACAGTGCTGCAGTGTGGGCTGGTTATTTCCACATCCAACTGCAAGCGATGGACATTCCAGAGGAGTTCATATGTGAGCTCAGCCAGCCAAGATGCAGTATAAGTCAAGCACTTTGTACAGAACATTGTTTTCTCACCATACAGACATGAGGGAAACCACAAAACTACAAAATGTGTAATCAAGACTGTAATAGCTAACATCCTCACTGGTCAAATCCCACTGTATTATAAAATGTTCCGCTTACAGCTCAGCCGTATTTGATATATTCCTCTTCTAATTATGTACAGGATTTCTTCTTTTTCATGCATTACTCCTGATTAACCAACTTGTCTATTGACAGTCCATCTAAAGAAACCTGTTCTCAAATAAATATTTATTTTAACCATTTATACCGAGTAATTTTGATAAGGATAAAGGAAGATTTTGGTGTATTATTTCTAATTGAAGTTTGTAGAACTAGTTGTTCTCTATATGGCTATTAAAAATGGCTTTTCATAACAGTGTGTGTTCAGTTTTCTAAGTAATTTCCAGGGGTTGGTTTTAAATATGGTGCAGCCTTTGGAAAACGGATGAAAGTTGGCTTCTCAAATCTCCAAAGCATGCTGTGCCTACATGTTTTATTGCGAGGATGAAACAGGAATTCTGGCCTGCAGGATCAGCGAGGAACCAAGGGCTGGAGTTTGTCTTCTCTGGTGTTCATATTGTGGTCTGATTCAAAGCCCAGATAGTTGGTAAGCGTACTGCCATTTGATAAATAACTGTCATATGGCTCACACATTACACAAGGCATTCCAGAGTGGGTCCAACTGCTGAAAACACACAGACGGATATCTGAATGGATGCTCAGTATATCATTAGAATACACAGCCATCAAGCAACAAAATACATTTCACAGTTGCTCAGACGGTAAATGAGCCGAGAGGAGCTGCTGTTAGAAGACAAGCGGGACCAGCAGAGGAACACCGCATATAGCTGTTCATTGTCAAATCAGCTCACAGAGAAGCCCGAGCTCCAGCCTCTCAGTGTTATGACTGAAACCAGTGGGGCATCATGTTCCACATGGAGATATCCCCCATTTGTTAAATGTTGACACCTGCTTTTGCAAAATGACTGCCGGCATTTAAGTTAAAGTCAATATGGGACATCAGTGAAGCTGCCAGCAATATTATGACCTTTACTTACACAATAGCTTCACTTTAAATAAATATTCTGCATATTTGAAACATTGAGGAATAAAAATGAGTTATGTTTTTATGTTTTTTTTCCCCCCAAAAAACTGGACACGCAGCACTTTGGAATGAAACTTTTCAATTAACATTAGACCATCCTTCATTTTACTCGTCGTTAGAACAGGGAAATGAGGGGGAAGAGAGTGTGGTTTCCAAGAAAAGTAAAATTAAGGCAAAAATTATGTTAGTTGGATCTCTAGCTTTGAACAAGGAGGGACAAAG
>OMLB01049002.1:0-25016 GCA_900302555.1 Myripristis jacobus | reverse complement strand
GTGGCTACTACACATTCAGAGGCTGGATGTGAAGGTGCCCCGCACAAGTCGCAAGACAGGCAAGAGCGGGCCGCAAAGACGCGGCAGTAAAGTTCTGTGTCAAGGGTGCCCCAGTAAGTGCCCTGGTTGAATTGCTGGAGGCGACCTGCGGTCCTGGGATGCGAAGAGGAAGTGGTATGTGTAGAAACCGGTGCCGCCGAACCGCAGGGCCAGATCCAAGATGATGGACAGATAGTCGTCGAGCTCGGCCCTGCGGCCGGGGAAAACAGAACAGATGGTGTCTCGGTATAGGGAAAATGCGAAGGCGAATTCTGCTGCCGTGAGTTCCTTGGCACGGGATGGAGAAGGGTGCCTGAGCTGGGCTGCACCGTGAGTTGTGGAAAGCACCCTGGGATTAGCGATGTTAGAAGCGGAAGGCTGAAGGAGCTGAGCGAGGTCGACGTAGTTACCTGACAAAATCTGTTGGTGGAGGGAGGGGCGTGCTGGTGGAGGGGGGTGGACGGGTGGAATGGCGGAGGCCAGAGTGAAGGTGCTTGCGGGTGCAGTGTTAGGGACCGGCGGAGCGAGAGGACCGGCGACTGGAGGAGCTGAGGACACAGAAAAAACATTTGGGTGTTGGGGAAGGGAGGGGGAAGGGTGGGGAACAGGAATAGAACAGTGGGAAATTGACTAGGTCCATTAGAGGAGGTGCCGTGGCTCTGCACAACTGTGGCCAAGTTAATGGCAGGACTGGAGGTGGTAGTGGAGCAAGAGAGAGAGGAAAGAGCTGCTGAAGCGGGTGGAGCTGGAAGCATGGAGGTAGCTGCAGCTGAAGGAAGGGAAGAGGAAAGGATGTGGGGATGAGGGGATGCATGTGCAAGGGTCGAATGTGCAGCCTGTGGACACAGGGATGAAAGAAAGGACGAAAACATACGAGAAATATCGAACATGGAGGGAGCAGGCACAGGGGGAGATACAACCTGGCCCTGCGAGAGGGCTGGAGCAGTCGGCTGCGTCGTGATGTCATCGGCGTATCGTGCACAGGTGACACTGGGCGGGGAACCCGGAAGTGAGCAGCCATCCGGAGCAGTGGTGGAGGTGGAGGCGGAGAGAAGTTGGAAAAGCCTTGCCTTGTTGTCGGTTCGGCAAAACGGGATGTGTCTGTCCTTGAGGGCGCGCTGGAGACGAGTGACTGTGCAATCTGAGATGTTAGGACAGGAGGGAGCCGGTACCGGGGTATGTGCGGGAAACCCCAACACATGGCAGCTAAGCTAGGGGGCTATGAGCAAGCCCACACCTGCCCGCTGCCTCTCACCGTGGGCAACTCCAGAGTAGTGGAGAGTCCAGCCCCTCTCGAGGAGCTGGGTTCCAGAGCCCAAGCTGTGCGTGGAGGTGAGCCCGACTATTTCTAGCCGGTACCGCTCAACCTCCTGCACAAGCTCAGGTTCCTTCCCCCCCAGCGAGGTGACATTCCATGTCCCCGTCGCCAGCCATTGTGTCCGGGGATCGGGTCACCGAGGCCCCCACCTTTGACTGCCACCCAATCCACATGGCACCGACCCCTTACAGCTACCCTTGCGGGTGGTGAACCCACAGAGGGTTAGACCCACGTCACCAATTCGGGCTGGGCCCAGCTGGACCCTGTGAGAAAAGGCCTGGCCACCAGGCGCTCGCTCACGAGCCCCAGCTCCAGGCCTGGCTCCAGGCTCCAGGGCGACATCACGGTCTTTGCTGTTTTCATCTTCATAAGGGGTTTTTGAACTGCTCTTAGTCTGGCCCATCACCTAGGACCTGTTTGCCATGGGAGATCCTAACAGGGGCAAAATGCCCCCGGCAACATAGCTCCTAGGGTCATGTGAGCGCACAAACCCCTCCACCACGATAAGGTGGCAGTTCAAGGAGAGGCTGGAAAATGATTTCCTTGAAAAAGCAGGAAACCTGACCAATAAGCTGGTTTGATGTGCAGGACCAGTCCACATGTTGTAGAAATTTGGGAGGTGTGAGTATTGGCTACCAATAAAACCCATCTCTGTGCAGCTCAGCAGAGACGTTTATGTGTATCTTTGCACAAGTATAATTCCAGCTTGACACATGCCATATGCTGTCATACTCCTCCAGGTTATGTAACTGCATCCATCAACAAAGAAAGAAAAAAAACCCTGTCTGGGCTGAATTTATGGCGGACATCCAGACTGCGACTAGAAGCTACCATACAGATGGCGCTCCAACCTCTGAGGTTTCATATATTGTCTCTACGCTTGCTGCTGTTGCCATTAGTTACAACAACTTTTATATATATATATTTCTGTCTCCGTACACATGTGTGACCTGGGAAAGTGGAACATGGTATTGTTATGCACTGCTGTTGGCAATATCGACCAATCAATTACAGCATTCTTTCCTCTATGGCACAGTTTCTCCTTTAAGTTATGCCTCGTCTACACCTCTTTTTTTCCTGCTGGTGTTGTGCTTGTTTCCATAGCGATGACTTCTCCTGTGCTCCCACACTCTCTGCTTTCAGGTAGGCACTGCCAGGGTGACAATGCTTTATGGAGGAATTTCTCATCATTAAAGCTCCTCCGTTAGATTAAAGTGAGATCTTCCAGCAACAAGTCAAGTGTCCTTGAGCATGCTCCAATAAATTTCCATTGATGCCTATCTGAAAGGCTCAGATTCAGGCTTTAACATTTGACATACTATGATAGATCTATACATATATTACATCTGTATTTGCAGCTAAATCATAAAGGTCAGTGTTGGAAATAGATTACAGTGGCCTTTTATGGATAATAAATATCAGTATAAAGACAAATACAAACATTGATTTGAGTTTGGGTTAAGGCATCAATAATGCATTGCTGTATGAGGGAACCCTGTTGCGTTATGACATCACATAAAGGTATTATAATTATGCTTCCATTTGACATTCTGAAATAATCACCAGTGACATTTCACTTTCAGGTTAAACAGATCTATTGGGCTAATACTGGCCTTTTATTAAAAACTGAATATCAGTCATTGTTGGCCACTTCTGATATGATGAATCATGATGATGATGATGATAATGAATACCTTGGCTGTCAATGCAAGATCTGAAACTCTAATTGATTTTATTGCAACATTTTGACCGGAAAACTTACACATATATTCAGCTATAATTACTATTGTCGTCATGATGTTATTATGGTAGTTCAGTGCATTGTTTTAGTGTTCTAAGGTCTAAATGCTGTTTTAGAGGCTTTTCAACCCTGATGAGAACAGAAAGTTAGGGTTAGACGATGAATATCTTTACAGTGCTAATACAATTTGGAGGATTTCCTTGCCTTTAAATATGATTAAATGTAAAATGTGCCTTAAGCAGCCTTGAGAAACCCCTATCAATTGAAACCTTTTTTCTCTCATGTGAACATCATATGATTCAGTGGCATTCTCAGGATTCTAAGAACACTCAGTTTTAAAAGAATTTAGACCCCGTCGGTATTAAAAAAAAAAAAAGAGAAAAAAAAAGGAACATTTCCTCAAGGTCAGCTCCCCCATATTTCACATACGCTGCACCCCCTTTCACTGGTTCTGCTGATGTTGCTCAAACTCTAACTGAATTATCTGCGCTGCCTTTGTATGATTCAACAAAATGACAAAATATAAGAGGCAGCACAGAGTTAGAGCAGGGGAGATGTGCTGCAGCATGTTTGAACCTTTAAAAATGACAACCACGCACTACCTTCAAGTATGATTTCTTACACCAAAATTGGACTGATAGGGACTCTCTGATAGCAGTCTTACTGCAACGTGCATTTCTGCCATGGGCAAAAGCATCATTAGCTGCAATCATACATGAAGCAGTTCAAACCAATCTGAACATTCACAGCTTGATCCAGATTAGCTAAAACTTGACTCCATTAGTGTTTCCTCATGGCCATCAGGTTTTGTTGCTTTATTTACCTGGCCTATTAATACTGTTATGACTCACTGACATTTTCCTCCACAATGCTTTTTGATCTTTTAGACAAAATAAACCGTATCAAATGATGCAACAACTTGTGTACTGGCTCGTCGTTGTGATTGGTTTACTGTGATGCACTTCTACAGTATATAGTGATATGCAGTGCCGTATGTAGCTAAATCTTTTATGATCACAACATACTTGTATACCATACTTCGGCTATTTATTTATAATAAATCACACTGTTGAATATGGTATGCATCTGTGTATGTTTACTCTTTATGTAATATTTTATATGCTTCATTTGCTACTGCATTCTCTTTAGAAGAGATGAAGGCAGCAGCTCGCCTTGGGAGCCTGGGAGCTGAGATCAAATTCAAATAAACTGCTAAATGATGAATTTCAATAGTTGTGGTCATGCTACAGTTTTAGACAATGATTTTTTTTCAAAAAAATGTGGGCAGTCAAAAAGCAAGGAGAGAGAAGGGTGCAGCTAGTCAATTGCAAATCAAGTTTGATTTTATGGTCCCTCCAACATCTGATCATGTAGAACACTTAAACAAGGTGGTGATTTGTTGTCTGCCAGTCACTTCCCAACTCCACTGTGAATCAGACTGTCAGGAATTGGTTATTCCTCTTTTGTTTTAACCTGTTTATCCAAGGCCTGTGTTTGTTTTTCGGTGTCTTAAATGGAAAATGAATGAACTCTCCTCAGTTTCCTGTAAGAACACAACATATTTTCATCATTGTATACTCAGTTTCACTGTGTTCTCAATCCTAACTTGGCAGCCTTTGTCAAATGAAACTCAAAACCCAGCTCGTGGTTGTTTGCTCTCATTTAAATGAGGTCTATTCCATCCGAGTACCCAGATCTCTGAAATTTTGCTTGCTGCAACAGAGTTGCAACTCAGGCTCTTCAATCAGAGCTTGTTTGCCTTCGTTTGGCTCTGATGATCAGGGCACCGCAGTGCTTTGTGTGAACAGGATGACAAGTGAAAGATGTGCTAGACGTTTTGTATAGCTGTCTGAAAAGTAGTCTAGCAAGTCGAAAGTAGTGTATCAAATAGATAGCAGTTGTAAAGTAAAGCACAAAAGTAGCAGGTGAATAGGAGCATTTTATAAGCACACTATTTCTCGTGTCCTCTGTATTGTTTTCACCATTCATCTTTGTAAGCTATCTGTCACGACATAACATTGCCAGTTCTATGTGTTTTACAGACATCCCTTCCTCCAGACTTATGCAGCACAATAAAAATGCCATTTTGCTTTCCCTTCGGGCCAAATACTGTAAGTACACTAAGGTGAATATGAGTTGAAACTTCATTGAAAAGAATCTGTTGCTTGTCATTGAACTGAGAAGATATGACATTTCCCTGAAAATAGTTGAACACCCGTGGGCACTGGCCCAGTGTGCTGACAGGACAGCTTTGTGTGTGTGTGTGTGTGTGTGTGTGTGTGTGTGTGTGTGTGTGTAGGCCTGTGTGTGAGGGGAAAGAAAAAGTGCATGCAGTAGATGTCCAGCTTGATGGCAGCCTCGGTGGGGAGTGTCTAGTATCATAGACCGGGATGGCAGGAGATCAATGAAGGGGGTTCATCCACACACACTAATAGCTTCCTAGCTTATACTTACTCTCATACTTTCATCCTTGCTAAAACCTATACACAATGCAAAAATATGCATGCATACCCACCCACATTTGCAAGTGAATAGTTGCATGGCCTCATGTGCATGAACACAGATTTATATAAGCATGCATGCATGCATGAGTACACTCCAAAGTAAGAGAAAAGTCGTGCTCAGCCTATAGAAGCTTTGCAATTGCATGAGCAATCTCATATTAACAATGTCTGCCTTATTATTAATGGAAGTCCAGTGAGGAAATGGCACATAATTTATATATAACAAGCGGGACTAGAGAATGAGACATAGTGTACCTGAAAAACAAATACTGTATAATGTATGTATAATGAGGGTATAGATACATTCCACAGTGTTACAAGTGAATAATCTATTAAGATAGATTTGTTTCTATGCTGTGACACAATGAACTGTCTTGTATGGTGATGCATGACTTGAGAAGAGTTAGCTAAGCTAATCTGAACAACTGGTTTTTAGCTTTGTTGGCTACATAGCTAACCTGGCTGCAGGAACATTTAGAAAAACAAGTCGAGCAAATGTAAAAATGAGATGTAAAATTTAAAAAAAAATGTGACAAGCTACACAATAATGCACGCTCCCCTCATCTTAATGTACTTGACTGAGTTGTCACACTGACGTGTTTACCATGCTATGTCATTTCAAAATGGCTACTACAGAAAAGGTCTATGCCAGGATCTTAGGATTTTCGATATGGCCACCAGAGAATATTATACAGTAAGAAGCCTATTGTAATTTTTCATGCCAAAGAGTGTGTATTTATACATTCATCTTTTTCCTGTGTTGTTCACAATGGTTCTTCCATTGCCATAAGCAGGATTGAGGAGTAACAGGTTACATGCAATGATGTCATGTAATTAAATCAAATACAAGAAAGAAGATGTAACCTAACTCCCTGTATATAGTATACAGTGACCTGTAGCATTAGAAGAGTCAGCTAAGCTAACCTGAATGACTGCTTTTGTCTTTGTTAGCTGGTTAACCTGCCAGCAGGCACATTTTAAAAAACAAGCCCAGCTAATATAAAGCTGGGACTAGCTACACAAGCACTAGCTATTCACAAAATGCACTCTCCCTTTCTTTAATGTAGCGGACTAAGTCAACAAACACCACTGCCATTTTATGTTTAAAAAAAGAAAAAGAATATACTCTCCAGGCCCACAACCAACGGTCTGTTGGTTCACAGCAGCCATTTTGACATGAATAGCAGGGAAGACACAGTTACTAATAACATTTATTGAGGTTTTGTTCTATTTAGATCTAACAGAGCCAGGATCCTAGTGTTGTTTGTGCTAGCTCAACTGGAAAGACTCTGAAGCAGAACAGAACCTTAATTAATGTCATTAGCAACACCTGTGTTTACCCTGCTATTTCATTTCAAAATGGCTGCTGTGAAAAGATCTATAGCCAGGAGGAAAAGGGCTATAGCCAGGCACTTAGGCGCTTCCAATATGGCCACCAGAGTGCTTGGTTATACTATAACTGTAGTCATTTGTCATGCCAAATAATAAAGACATTCATCTTTTGATTCCACTGTTTACTATGTTAAGATTGGTTCTTCCATTACCATGAGCAGGGCTGTGAAATAATAGCTTACCTGTCATGACGTTACTTACTTAAACTACAAGATAAATGCAACAGAGTTCATTACAGTTACTGAGAAAAATGTTGTAATTAAATAAGCTGTTAAGCAAAATGTTGGTAATTACAAAGGGATTACAACTAAATATCACTGCTGTCCAACCAAAACACCATATTTCCATAATATCAACTTGTCAGAATCTAAGGGAGATAGTCTTGGAACTAGGATGGGGATATTTTTAAGTAAACATGATTAGTTTTGTAAAGGTTTCAAAAGCGCAAGGGTCTTGGAACTTTCTAAACCCATAGAGGAGCACGTAAATGCTCAAATTAAGCTAAAACATGAAAACTGCCAAAACGAGATACACAGTTTTCACCCAACAGCAACAGTATCTTTTCTTGGTAAAAGCAAATATGTAGAATATTACATTCATTCTGTTGGCTGTCATATCTTAGCTATGCAGACATGCTTGGCTTTTTCAGATTTCCAGACAATGCAGGTCAGAATAGCTACTGAGGGAACACATGTTAGTACCTCATGGCTAACCCAGCTAAAACCAGGCAGTGCATTACAACAAGGAGCTGTCCAGGCTCGGAAAAACGTTTCACATATTCTCCCTGGTAGTATTTACTACTTGGGATTTGCTACGTTCTCCCACTTTGCCACACAATTTCAGAAACACAGAGGATTTCAACAAACACCAGTAAAAGCACTTGTAATAGAGAAGGCAGTGTTTACTAGCTAGCCAGTGCCTTCATGCTGGCTAATGGTACCACACAACAACACACACAACAGTAAGCTTTGCCTGGTCAAAAAGTCATCAAATGTAGTGAGTTACATTACTTTAATGAAGCAAGGTTAGCTGGAGATCTGTAAGTGACATTTTAAAAGTAACCCTCCCAACACTGCAGTTAAACAAGTGGAAGGATCATGCTGTGTGAAGCCAGCTCCAGCGTGCGGCCCTGCCTGTGCTCCCTGTTAAGTCTTCAGGCTCTACAAGTCAACACACATCAGTAAGTGCTCATTATGCAGCTGGCATCTTGTATTAAACAATACACTAAATCAAACTCAGACGAAACCTAGAGAGGTCGTTTGTTTCTCTTGCACCAACTTTTCCCCCCTTTGATATATTTATTTTCATCAGCACTTTGCTTTGGAGAAACACAGTGGTAAGCATAAAATGCAAAGGAATTACACAGACCACCACTCCACTGGAAACATAATAAGAACAAACAATATTCCCAAGCAAACAGAAGTAGATTTTCCTGAATATTCGCACCAGTACACCCATTTTTTTTTTTTTTTTAAATCTCTGTATCCTGTGCGATCAGGTCTCATCTGGCCCCACTGATGTTCTTGAACAGGGACTAAAGCTGCACAGTATGAACAAATTGTTTTGTGATTATTTTGGCTGCTTTTGCAGTTTCACTTAAGACACTTATCCACTACAGTATTAACATGCTACCATGCCAAAGACCTTTCCTCATGGTAATGTAACTGAGCAGCTTTTTGTGTCATTATTTGAGAGCTTTTTTAAGTCAATAATTTTTATTTTCACTTCAGTGTGTACTTTGTAACATTTAAAATCCCAACACAGAGTTCAGTTTGTAGCCTCTCAGTCAGAAACTGTGCAAATATTAGAAAGATGAAGTCACTGTGTCATTAAGTGTAAAATTAATATTAAATACTCAAACTTACTCGTAATAATAGCTCAACATACATCCAGCTATGGTATTATTAGCTAGTAGTAGCTAGCTAGTAGGATATTGTAATGGTAATAGTGATACTTTTTTTCACTCTGTTTTTTCACTGTTACTTTTTTTCACCACATTTCGTATGATGATGTGAATGTTAGAACCTTACTTAGTGAACACCCAGCATAGACCAACAACATCCACAGGGTGTTTACAGCGAGAACTGGGAATGCAGTTCTACCTACCTACCTAATTGCATTTACTCATATTACTGCAATTGAGCAAAAAGTGTTTAAGTCAGTAATTTTACTTTCGCTTAAGCACATTTTTATGTATTGTACATTTAAAAGATATCCATTACAGAGCACAAATGATCAATGACAGATTGTTTCTACTTTGTTGGTTCTACTTTCCTCATGTCCAAATTTCACAATAAACGCTACACCATGAAGATCTGCAGATGGTCAATGGCAGTGAAGACCATTTGGACTCAACAGGCAAAATGTGGAAGAAGTGTGAAAAAAAAGGGGAAAAATATCATTGAGTTGCCCTGACGATGAGAACCATGCAGCGTATTTTCTCCTGCTTTTCTAACTGCATGGAAAAGATCACAGCTAACACAGTTACTGTTTGGAAAAAGGAGCTCAGTCACTTTTACTGCCAGGACATTTGAAATGAGACACTTTGTACTTTTACTGCAGGAGATTTTTACTGCACTACTTCTACTTCTATTGCAGTCAAATATCAGCAAACAGTACCTCTACTTGAGAAGCAATTTGTTGTACTCTGTCCACCACTGGCTGCAGGAGTGGGAGTGGCATGAGAGAGTTGTGGTCTCTGTAGCAGAGTTAATAACCATGCCTACAAACCCTTAAATCACTGTGATCCATGCTCTATTATGTTTGGGCGGTTTCTTGTGTGAAGGTTTGATTAAAACAACCTTGAAATGAAAGCGCCTATTAAGTAACCTCAAAAATGAAATCGCTATGAAATCTGCCCTCTAAAGGTGAAAAGTAGTGCCTGGTCTGAGGTGGCAGGTGATGTCGCCACCTGGTGTATTCTGTGGTGATGACATCATTTACCACCAAAGATCAGGCACCCTGACCATTAGAGGTCAGGCTTCAACCAGGTTTGGGTTTGGGGGATTGCTACTGTTTAAATGAAGGACAAACAGCTTTACAGAAGAGATGATAATGCAAACTGAGTAATGCAGCTAGAATACATTTGTGTAAGGAGAAGAGTCACATTCATTCCAATGACATGTTCAGCAGGAGTCAAATTCAGGTCAGTCAGTCTGTCAAACTGCACTCTCTCACCTCATACTTTGATGCTCTTTTCACTGGTTTTAGGAGCAGCTTTGGAGCTGTCGTGACTAATAAATGTGTGCTAAGAAAAACATTTTTAATGGTCTATATATTCAGCCCAGTCTAGTAAAAAATGATAATATTTTACATTTCTGTAAAACCAGGAGCTGTTGAAATGTCACGATTCAAGTTTTATGATGTAGTACAAAACAAACGTAAAACATCATGTTAGTAGGTAAGTGGGAGGGCAGGTGGTACAAACAGGACTTGGTTTCTGCAGACCAAGACTTGAGTCCTGTGTCGAGCGAGTGTTTGTTTTTAGTTAATATTACTGAACCTTAGACAATCTTACATTTCATCAACCATGACCGTTTCTTGGCCTTAGCCATGAGAACAAACCTTTTCCTGACATTAACCATGACCTTTTCCTAACATTAACCATGACAACAAACCTGTTCCTAACATTAACCATGACCTTTTCCTAACATTAACCATGACAACAAACCTTTTCCTGACATTAACCATGACCTTTTCCTAACCTTAACCATGACACTATGATCTTTTCCTAGCCTTAACCATGACAACAAACCTTTTAACCATGATGTTTTCTTAACCTTAACCAACCTTGATATGCAGTGTATTTTTGGTTCAGAGACATTGACATTTCAACGTACTTGTTAGTTTGCAAAGCACAAAAGCAGGAAACGCACACCCAAACTGGTGAGGTTCCGGCCAGGGAAAAGACGTCAAAAATTCTGACAGCCACGGTGTTTTGTCAAAACGTTGGTTCTTGAGTTATGTCAGTAAATAACATTACATTGGATCTACAAGTGTACAGCCTGCTCTTTTTAATGGGGGACGGAATGTACCGGAGCGTAGCTGTACAGGAGAGTGGACCTGTGCCATTGCCTTGGCATTACACTGGAGAAGCATGTGGTTATTCTGGTTATCCCAGGATTGTAGTAACTTCAGCTACAGCATGATGCTGTGAACTAGGTGAAGAGGGACTGGACGGCATCTAGACTTGGTGTATTTGTTCAATATAAATAAGCAGAATAATTCAGAGTATGCTGCTCGAGGCTCTGTCTTTGTGAACTTGCAGTGCAGTGTAGTTTATATACAGCTTCTCCCTTGGGACTTCCCACTGATGACCTTTGTCCTCATATCTATGAATTTCTGGGCTTAAGGAACACGTCTGCCAGCCATTCACTTCATTCACTATACTGTGAAAAGCCTTCCAAATGATCATTTGGAAGCTGTGCTTTAAATATTTCATTCCTATTTATGTCATCAACCTGAGTTTGATTTATTGTTCAGTCCTAACAGCAACAACCTCTAAAATGAGAAATCAGTGAACCAGTTCTAATCTGTGATCCATTCAAAACCTGTCCGGCAACAATGAAATATAGTGCTGCTGTGAAAGACCATACGCCCCTTGAGCTTTTATATCTGATTTTACTTTATTTTGTTGTGATGTTTTCAAGTGGAACATGTTTTTTTTTGTTGTTGTTGTTTCTTTCAATACAGCACTGACATGATTTGGAATCCAGATATACTCTTAAAGTAATGTTGGTGTTGCCTTTAATTTTGCATATCCCTGCATATGTGCTTTGCGGTAGTTTTTATATAGTACAAATATAGCATACAAGTATTCAGCCTGATTTGAGGAAAAGCATATGAATTGTGCTATAGCTGAGCCCAACTACAGTATTACCCTAAAGTTTTTAAGATTATTTTTTGGCCATTTCTGCTGTATCAGACAGTCACAGTGAAGAGAGAGACAGGATAGACAGGACAGAGAGAGGGGGCGACATGCTCTGAAGAGTCTGGGCCGGACCCAAACCCAGGACACTGTGGCTTTGCCTCAGTCCCACATGGCACACACTCTACACAGAGAGCCACCGGCATGCCCATGTAACTGTATACTGTTATGCATGTTCAGTATATAATTGCTGAATAAATGGTCTGGACTCAAAATTGACTCCCATAGTTTTTGTAAATTGATTCTTCTAGTAAGTGATTAACAAAAGTTCTTTAAACCTAAGTTAGGCCACAGTACAGCACAAAGTAAAAAAAAAAAAAAAGAAAAACAAATTAATACTGTTTATATAATACTATATTATTTAGTATTGAGAAATATTTAAAAATATTTTGGGGGGATGTGCAATCATGAAGTTGCCACTAATGTTTTCTAGTTGGTAAATGTTGGCTTCTAAAGCATGAATGCCCTCCTCTGGCTGCTACTAAATGGTTTATAAATGCACAAAATATTAACTATTTGGGTACCTTTAGATTTGATTCTGATTTTTATAATCACATTGCATACATTCATGAACAAACTGTGGTGAGCATATGGCTTTCTGTTCTACTGCTGTATTTTTTTTTCCATCTTAACAAAAGAGAGAGCTCCTGCTTCAGTCCAGGAGGGAGACAAAGTGCATGTTACCAGTGCAACTGTGGCTTTCCATCAGAGAAACCCAAAGGCATTTCCAGTTACCAAGGCTTCTGTCTGACCTTGACTCTTGTGGCTTTTGAATTCTTTCCACTTCGGGATGATTAAGCATTAAAACAAACACCATGTTAAACCAAGCGTAGCGACCACAACAGTAAGCACGATAACATAAATCACTCCAGCTGAGAAACAGTAGCACGCTACCCTGGAATACAGACTCAACAAATGAAATGAAAAGATTCAAGGTACTTCCTGCTTTCTGTTTACTTAGCCTAATCAAATGTTATGATTTACTCAGTTAATCTGTAAAGAACAATGAGAGTAGATAACCCTCTTTCATGCTTCATTGTGTTAAATTGCTTCTTGGACAGTAAATCTGCCTCTGTCCTGACCTTTTCCCATTGTATGAAGTATACCATGGCTTTTGGCGGAGCTCTCTCAACACACACATTCACACTGTTTCCTGTAATATTTCTGTAATATTCCTATAGTAACTCAGTTGCATCCAGGGAAAAAGGACTGAATTTAGCCTTTTGTGGGTCTAAGGAGTTTGATCATTAGCCCAGTGCAAATTGTGGCAGTGCATTTTTTTTTTTATTGCAGAGGGCCTTTAAATCAAAATAATAACTTTAATAATACCCCAATAAAGTACTGCCTTACCTCCCTCCACCTCCACCTACCTCCCGTACCTTGCATTGTAAGATGAAATGTCAGTCAGGAGTAGGGGCTGACACTTCACTTATTACATGTAAGTTTAGCAGGTTAACACAAACCTAGAGCTTCTCTTTTTCTATGGTAACAACTCTCTGGCCACATTGTGCTAATTACAGTATAGCGGCACAGTGTGCTGTGCTGGTATTGCAGTCAAACACTGAAGAAAACACTGTAGCCTACAGAATGGTGCTTATTACTGGGAGCACAAAAAGAATGTGTTTAATCATATTGAGGCATGAAATTTAAGAAGGAAAGCCCCCCCCCCCCCCCCAAAAAATTCTAAAATCATGTTTCATGTTGTGCTCATGTTTTTTTAAGGGGAGCTTGCTCCCCTGTAGTTCACAGGCTGCCTTTCTCCCCTGTAACATCAAAAGTTCTTTTGCAGTAACGCAGCAAACTGAGCAGCCTGAAGCAGCCGGGGGCCATGTTGAAACCAAGCCAGTCAGATAACTGAAAAATCTGATGTCAGCACTGAGATTTTATATGCCAAATAGTTATTGGGTTGTAATTGCAATCAAAAAACAGTTTATTGATGTAAAAATCAGTTATTATCTATATATATCCTTAACACCAAATATGACTCCATAATAACAACCTTAAATATTTATTAAAGCCACAATACTCAAAATTGGAGAGAACAGAACCTAGACTCAAATTCAACTCTTAAATGATCTTATCCCATGGTTTAGTCAGTTCACTCTAAGTGGTCTTCAGCTACCTTTTAATATTCTAAGAAATATTTGCTAATTGTTAGCCAACACTTCATTTAGTATTCAATTTATAAAAACAAGCAAACAAACAAAAAACTAGACAATAACTGGTAATACAACATCAGCTAATCAGAGAGCTATTATTATCATCTCTTATCAGTCATACTACAGTGTATAAAGTGTTCAGTTTGTCAGTTAATGTTCAGATAACACTATTGACAGATCCTTAAAGGTGCAGTATGTAGTTTAAAGAGAGAGAAAGAAAGGGGAATTTTACACTCAGAGAAGTAAAATACAATATATATCAAATATATTGCATTGTTTATAGAAACAAACATACAAACCGCAGTTTCTCTACATACATATTTACAATTCAGTAAAGCATCTTTTAGGCCTCTTTTTTGGTTTACAGTGCTCAGAAATGCTCTGCCAGTGTAAACCAAAATTTGTCAAAACTACACAAAACTTTTTATTTTCACTAAATGAACTGTTTTAAGATAAAATAACTGGTGGTTAATAGTTAAAATGAAAACTATCCAGTGTAAACTTTGCAATTACCAAGGATGTTATTATGATATTATGATATTATTGTAGATTATATAATGTGCAATATGGTAAGTTACATGATCTAACATTGCTATATGATGATGCTGGTGATGATTAACACTGACAGCAGGTCAGTTAATCCTCCCTGTACCATCAAAGCCAGGCTGCTATGCAAATGTATAACAGCAGCAGGGACATTCTGCATGATACCCTGTCTGTGCTGGAACCAGACTCTGCATGCCTGGTCGATGAGCAACATGTGAACTCGCCTCTCTCTTTGACAGCACAAACCCCAGCAAGACGACTGCTGTATGGGAAAAAAATAAAAAATAAAAAATCAACATCCGGTTCAAACTGTACCCACCAACTGCTGTTGTGAGGGGCCCAATCCAGCTTAGCAGATACACAGCAATGCTCAAATATCTCTTCCTTTTAATTCGAGCTCTCCTGGCAGGGTGTTAATGGCTTACACAACAGATGTTTGCTATGCTGCGTTTAGGTCCGTGTGAACCGGAGCCACCCGCAGTTCTAGACACGCGTGACAACCTGGGATTGTGTCTCACAGGCAAAATGGCTATACAAACACACATACACACACACTTGCACAGTGTGCTCACACACGGGCACAAAAAATAAAGAGTTTACTGTGCATACAGCCTGACAAGTCAAACATGCAAGAAAGGAACAAAGCATGCAGACAGAGAGGTGACAGCTTCCATCTGGTGGGGAGCTACCAACAGTTTTCTTTGGCATAGTTATCCATGTGGATCAGAGTGCCTGTACCTACTAATGCAGTAATGAGGCGACTGGAAAGAGGCTGCTTGATGGAAACAATTACTGGAATAGTGGATAGTGTAGTCGACTGTACAAACAACTGCAATTCATCTGATCAGAGGAAGAGGGACTGTGTTCATTTCCAAATGCTGATTAAAATGATCCGTAAAAAACAGCAGCAGGGGATGCAGTGGATGTCAACAAACCTTGAATCCAGCAAATAGTTGTGCCCTGCCGTCTCCACATCAACTAGTCTATACTAGGGGTTACCAAACTTTTTCATGTTGTGGACCCCCAAGTTGAGCCTCATTAAGCCCCGGACCCCCACTTGAAGTGATTTAGCCCTCGGGACTCTGATATGACAAGAGATTTTGGTTTGTGTTCATTATGGAATTGTCAAGGTGTCATATTTGTCAAATAAATTCAAAGTGGTGAGATTAAAACATAATGTTAAAATAATCACTTGTCTGTACTGTATTTTTGTATCTTAGTAATGTCTGGTGGATTAACCCTGTGAAGCCTCAGCAAATCCTCTTGATTTCTTTCAGAGACATGGGGAAAATAGGGATTAGCAGATCAGCAAGGAAAATTAGCAGGAAAGGAGCAAATAGTTACAAGAAAATTATTCCAAAATGTGCAACATTACTGGAAAATTCACCAAAAATTTGAATGAATGAATGAATGAATAAATGAATGAACAAATAAATAAATAAATAAAAAAAGAAAACTATAATATATTTATCATAAATAGATATTTAAAGTTAAATCACAAAAACTAGACTGATACACACACACACACACACATATACACACATACTGTATAGTTATATGTATATATTTAAGGCATTTAAAAATATATTAAGACAAAAAATTAAAATGCTGTGTACATATATTATAGGATATAGGGTTAAGTATTCAGGCTGAAAGGGTGCAGAAATTATTTGCTATATAGTTCCAACATGTATGTGTGTGTGTGTGTGTGTGTGTGTGTGTGTGTGTGTGCACGTGTGTGTGTGTGTGCGTGGGCCTGTGTGTGAGTGCATACAGTAGATGTCCAGCTTGATGCCAGCCTCGAACGTGTGTATATCTATATATAGGTATACACGCGTTCGTTATAATTGTATTATTATGATTGTTTTGTATTTTTGTGAATTTTGTAGGTTCAAAATATCCATTTGTCTTGTATGCACTCACAATCTGTGCACCACCGAGGCCTGATGCTGTGAGCATAAACAGATCGGCCCAGTAGTGGTTGGCCAGGCGAGGCCAGAACAGTCGCAAAGGCTAAAACAGGTGTGATTTCACCAACCGGGTTCATCAGGCTGACACCTTGACCCCTGGGTGCAAAACAAAGGCCGCCACATTCTCTTGCATTCTCACGCAAGAGTTGATCTTGTCATAGGTAATATTTTCACCTATCTCACTGTGCGGTCACATTGGCTTTTTCAAATCCATTGTGATGGGATTTTGCCTCCCTCTGACATGTTGTAGTGCAGGTGTGGAAAAAGCCGGCGGGATTGATGGTTTCAGCGCTGCGTTCAGGTGATATGGGAAAGATGGTAGAGATGAGCTTTCTAGGAGAAGCTACCGTTCACCTCAGTTTTCACATGGGAAATGCCACTAGAAAACACTGTTTACCTCAGCTCTCACATGGTATTTACCAGTGGGACTTCCTAGGGGTCCTCACAGCAAAATGGGCAGTAGTTTAAATGTTTGCGAATAAATATGGCTATAGTTTCTTG
The DNA here is from genome assembly GCA_900302555.1 of Myripristis jacobus. Taxonomy (NCBI): domain Eukaryota; kingdom Metazoa; phylum Chordata; class Actinopteri; order Holocentriformes; family Holocentridae; genus Myripristis; species Myripristis jacobus. The sequence goes on along the minus strand of OMLB01049002.1, from coordinate 7,919 downwards.
TCATTTAAAAAAATATATATTTTTTGCTAATTTTATCATAATTTTTTTTTTTTGGCTAATTTTGGATGATATTTTGCATTTTCATTTTGTTTATTTATTTACTCTTTTACTTTTATTGGGCTGATTCTCTTGTCATTTACTTGTAGGACTTTACAAATTTCTTGCTAATTTTCAGTGTCACTCCTTGCTAACCTGCCTTTTTCCCAGCAAGTTTTTGAAAGAACATCAATTGAACTTGCTCAAGTGATTATTTTAATTTAATTATGTTTTAATCTTGCCACTTTGAATTTATTTGACAGGTATGACACCTAGACAATTCTTTAATGAACACAAACCAAAATCTCTTGTCACATCAGAGTCCCGAGGGCTAAATCACTTCAAGTGGAGGTCCGGGGCTTAATGAGGGTCAATTTATGGGTCTGGAACATGAAATTTGAATCCTCCTGGTGTATACCAGCTGATTTGGAGACGGCAGGACACACTAGGTTTGTGCACATCTACTTTGTCCCCAGAAATTTTGAAAATTCATGTCAATATATTTGAGAAATCTGGTTTTCAAATTAGTAGCAGCGTCAAGGATCAGTGACTCAATGCCCCCGATGGCAAAGCCCATGCATTTAATGCCACTTCCTAGCAAAACACCCCACCCTGCTCAAATCAGCTCAAATTCTGGGTACTAAGTCGAGCATTCAGCTGTTCCTACACTTTTTCATGCTAAGATCCACATGCAGAGGTACTGTTTGTCTCAACACCCACCAAGATCAATAATTCTACATTTGCTCTATATTTATTTGTAAAACACTGTCTTACATTCAGTGTGATGTTACCACTTTGCCACTTTCCCAGGCAAAGAACACACCACCATGTCCTTCACAGGCTACAAAGCCATCATTGGTTTATGAATAATCCTCCTATCTATGGGATATGGGTTTTTTGGAGAGTGATCCTTACTACTGTTTTTAGACAAAGCGTCCATGTTGGCTGCTACTCTCCTCCAGTCATCATGGCTTACACAGGACATTGTGGTCAGGGAGGTGGTTTCCAAACTATGGGTCCTGACCCATAGTCGGAAATCTGGAGAGTGTCCCCGCCAATCCTGGCAAAAGGGAAGGCAGGACGTCTGTGCTCAGTTCAAACCACAACTCCTTCAATTCTTGACCCATTTTCAGGCCGCTTTGTTACAAATGTCAGATGTTTATTTCTGTTAATGATTCCTCACTTTTGGTGTCTCCCTCCAAGAATCGCAGAAAGGACATTTTTCTGTCTCTTGCCATCCACCCCCACCCCCTCCCCAACAAGGAATTGGAATAAGCGCCCTTGTCCTGACCCAGTGGGTCCCAGTGTGCATTCAGGTGGGCCATGGAAATAATACGCAAATGCATTCTATTCTCAATAGTGGCAGATAGAGAGGACTAAATCATGCAGTTCAGGCCTATAATGACAGGTGGCACAATGTCTACATCCATCAGAGCCACTACAGCTCCACTGACCGTGCTGCCCTGGGAAACTGACGCTGACTGGAGACAAGAAGCAGCTTTCAGCTTTCTAGCATGGACACATTTTTAAAAGCCAAAGCAACCAAAAAATATAATGCCCTCCAATATCAAAAAGGCACCACCTAGGAAGTGTAAATATAACAATTTTGATGACTAATTATAATATTTTTATATTCAAGACTAACTAATGCTGATGCTTTTCAGCTGAATGAACTGAAATGAGACTGCAAAACTGTAATTTGTGAAGTTTCACATCTTTCCATAAATTTGGTCGCAGAAGCCTCCTAACCTATACTGCAGATATCTGAAAAATTGGCTTCTAGAAATAAATACATCTGGATCTATTTTTTCTTCAAATATTGGATCAGGATTTGACTTAATGATGGATATCAGTGCACTGAAGGCTTTGCAGTTTTTACCAACTTTATTTTACTTCACTGAATATGAAGAAATAGCATATCCACAAAGAATGTGGAAATTGTGCCTGCATTGTATGATTTAAAAATTTCCTCGATCATTAAGAGAAGAATGGGTTGATGCAGCCCTCCCACCGCCCACCCGACTGTGCCAGGACCCACCATGGACCTCCACTTAGAGATTCATTGTCTCTGACTCCTTTAAGTCCCATTTTTTTTTAGATAGGATTGATTTCTTGCAATTTTGGCTCAGATTTGGGTTTTGCTATTCCTCTCTGCTGTGTTGAAGCATGGAGGATGTGCATACCCATCCATGCAACGGGCACCCATGCAATATGACGCGCGTGACACCCCGGCATATGATATATTTGACTTTAAAATGACGTCACGGCAGCGCGAGGCTCGGCAGTCAGGTCTCTCGTCAGTCTGAGAGAAGAGGAGCAGCAGGAGGAGACGGATAAGCCTCCTCTCTTCTCTCTAATGACAAGCGCTCATTCTCCTCTCTCTCTCCCTCTCTCTCTCTCTCTCTCTCTCTCTCTCTCTCTCTCTCTCTCTCCAACTCCACTGAAACAACTCGCAACCTTCCGGCTTCTCTTTTCTTCGCTTCTCCCCTTTCCTTTTTTTCAGTTCAACCTCATTTTTTTTTTTTTTTTTTACTTTGTAACCCCCTCCTCCTCCTCCCCACACATAGCCCAACACCTCCAGAGATGTGAGTAGATAATGAGGACTGTTGGCCAGCGGTGACTTGTCTCCTCCGTGCTTCAGAGAGCCAAACATCCTCCACCTCCCTGTCGTTTTTATTATTTTTGTATGATTGGGTATTTTTTTTTTTTTTTGGACGCTTCCTTTCAACAATGTAGGAGAAAAGTGCGCTGTCATTTCAGCACCTATAGGATGCGAGCGACATACCTTGCCTTGTTTTTCTCTCAACAGCTTTTTTTCTCCCATGACTTTCCAGCGGAGGAAAATAAATGATTTGCGTCAAGGCAAAGTTTGAGGACAGCTCTTTCACCCCCTTCCCGCTCACCTGGCCGCTCGCACGCGCGTACCTCTCGCTCTCTGTCTGAACTGATTAGCTGGAAGATTATCGGCCAAATTATTTCGACTGACGAGCAACTTGACAGAGACCTGACACACTCTCCGGGCTGATTTGTGCTGTAGTGGGATTTTTGGCAGCGGTGCTGGAGGAATTTCATGTGCGCAACATTGAAGGATATGGCTTAAATGATGCTCGCGTTAATGACAGTTGGAGTAAGGTCCGTCACTTGAGTGTTTGTACATCAGCCATCATCGACTTTTGTGGAAACCCAGCTAAATGGGAGGATACCTGGAGGACTGACTCGGATTCGGTAGTCGAGAGAAAAATGTGGATAAATCGGTGTGTTGCGCGCAGGTAAGACTCATTTGAGCAATTTAAATCCATGTAATAATAAGGTGGTAATTAGTTCGGGGGGTAATTGGGCAAGGTCCTGTTGATATTGTTTTGTGCTGTCTCGCATTTGATGCCTTTATTGCAAAACCTGATTCTGCTTTTCAGTCTACGCCACTGCAAGTTATGAGTGTCTTTTGGAACTGATTATTGGTTTGCATTTATCAATATAGGTTAAAAAAAATAATAATAAAAAATAAAATCATGAAAAACATGCATATATGGCACAGACAGATTCCATAGCGTTGTTTAAAGCAGCAGCCCCCCAAATGTGCACGGAGACTGTTTAGCTTTGGAGTGCCAGTGTTGAGGAATCTTTAGGCGGAGGCTGTGTGGGGATTCATTTTCATGTTTTATGAAGAAAATGATCAAAAGTTTCACGTCCTGTACGCTGGGGGTCGCCAAATGTACGGCGCAAGCAACACATACGCACGTGCGCGCGAACGCACGCGCATACGCGCGCGCACTCCCAGCCCCAGGGCTAGGTCTGTCAGCTCCTCCCTGCTTGTGAGCACAAACACACGCGCACACACTCTCTAACACGGACACACGCGATTAATTAAGTAATTAGTCTGTGCACACTGTCAAGTTAATATAGGTAGAAAAATCTAAGAAAGGTGGGCTTTTTACTGCATGTTAATTTGAATAGAATGGAAGTCTTTATGTGTTCCTTGGCAGATTAAAAAGCTTTCAGAGTTTGCTGCTGAAATTTAAAGACATGCACCAAACAGGGAAGTTGTTGCCAGTCGCTCATGACAAAAACAGAGCAGAGAAAGCCATGTAGACTGTTGTGGGTGGAGGGCTACCTCATTCATCAGAGCAACTTATCCCCTCATCTCCTGCTGGAAGATGCTCTGATCAGCATTACAAAGATATCCATCAGTTAAAAAATTCAATGGATATCAACTTTCTTGACATGGCAATAAGGAAGACTGTCTCCTGACTGACAAAATTAGAAAGTCTGCAAGCAGAAGCTGACACCAGGGTGGTTTACTTAAGGAAAGTAGGTAATGCTTTAAAAGGAGGCAAAAAGCTGTCAGTGGTGTGAGATTGTCTTGCCACCTGCTGGATCTCATTCTGACCAGTGGCTCTTTTAATTCCTGCTCTTACATTTATTATGCATGACACACACTGTTCGTCTTAAGGCTGACCTCGCAGGGTAATGGTAATGTGCGTTGACAGAGCAGTTGTGCAGATGACGAAATGAAATGCATTTAGGTCCCATATCTCTAGATGGATCGGTAAGGGCATAGAGAAAACCAATTTCCATGTTCAGGAATTTCTCTGTCACTTCTTGACATGATGTGGGCTGTCGTCGGCCGGAATGGCTGCCATGGATTGGAAGCTCTCTCTCTCTCTCCCTCTCCCTCTCTTTTTTTTGTAGAGATTCACCATGTTCCCAATTGTGCTTCCTAATGCAGGCTAAAGCTTGTATTGTTTGTCATTGTGACTCATTGCCATGACACTGATGGGAATGACTGTTAGACGTAATAATCCACAACATTTTCATTCAAATTGACAGCCAGTATGTTTTCTTACTCTGTATCATCAACTGATAGAATACAGTGGTGATTCAGCTTATATCCGGGTCACAAAACTTTTTACATTTGCTCTTCTAAATGCTCAAGTCCTTCCCAGGAAAAATCCTCTGGGGGCAGAGGGAATTATGCGTTCCTGTTTTCCCCTTGGAATTCACAGAAGTAATAGCTACACCACCTATAGAAACCCAAACTGCATTTAAAGAAAATTAAAGGAAAACTGTGCCACGTTGTGCAGTGCAGAAACCACAGCACAGTGCACCTAGCACCATGATTAAAACAAAAACAAATGTAAAAACACACAAGAATCTTTGAGGATTACCATCTTATTGATGCTGTATGCCCTTTATCTTTTTAAGAGACTTTGCAGAGGTAGTTCTTCAGCCTCTGCCACAGTGACTTTAGGGTTCATGTTTAAGAGCCGTACAGTTATCTGCTCTATCTGCACTGTAGTCAGTTCGACCATACGCCAAGACTACTGTAGGATTTTGGACTACGGTCAAAAAAACTGGTGTGACTCGTGTTGCTTCTGAGTCGCCAGCAGTCCTGGAAAGGGCATTCATTGTAAATATAACACCCAACACTGCAACTGTGGTAATAGCAAGAGACTTGTTCACTGGCTCGGAAAGTGTCTGGGCTTAATTGCTCCATATAGTACTGACTAGCCAAGCACAAAAGTATTGCTCGTTATGCAAATGGGGAAAAAAATTGTGCCTATAGGGAGATTCGACAACATGCTCTTTTGGCTCGGGTGCAAGGACAGAATAGGACGTACCATGTCGCCGCTGAAATGTAACACAGCACAGACAAAGCAGTGAACAGTGATGCTGAAACGGTGTGGGTTTGTCAAGCTTTATATAAGGTATCTTTTGGTTTTGTTCCCAGACGCTTCTTGAGGCGCTAATGGACAGAATGTGTGCTGAGTGCTCAGAGAATAGCAGCATTTCCTGAAGTGGCTTGCTCTGTTTTGCCCCTGCCCTTGTTCTATATCTGTGACTGGAACTGTACAGAATAGTAAACACACAAAATCCAGAGTGCGGGCGACTTTAGTGTTAAACAGTAGGGATTCGTCTCCTTGGGGCTCAGTGTCTCAATATTTCATGGGTGTCACACAGTTTTTGGTTCCCTGCAGCGAGGTCTCAAACCACTGATGTACTGGAGATGCTATCGGGCCTCCACTGAGACTGCAGCTGCAAAAAAAAAAAATTGACACTACTTATGGACTTCAGGTGTTTGCCGTCCCTTCTTTAAAGGAAGTTTCAACCTTTAAAGCTTTGCAGACTTAGGCGGATGTTACCATAGTGACTGACTGAACTTTAATTAATCCCCATGGGGGAAACTTGATGAGCCACCTCACAGCAAATGAGAACAAACAGAGGTGACAACATAAGTAGATAAATACAAAAAACAAACATCACATTCGACACACCCATGAAGCTGCTGCAGAAGGATGTCATGGTAAAAACAAATCAACATAATTCAGCAGCTGCTGGCACAAAAAAAAGATTTTCGTATGTTCTGTGGAACATCTTATTCACAAATCTCTCACTAACAGTGCCTCTAAGGCCACTAAAGAAACCATGGAGTGGGTGGTCATTGTGCTGAAGAGTTGTCTGCAGTTTTGATAAAGTTCTGCATTCCGGGATGACTGTTAAAGGTTCTGGGGTAAAACCAATAATTGATCCGATGCTTTTAAATCTGTTTGTCCAACCTGTTTTTTTCCCATAAAGTGTTATTCTTTTTCCCCAAGCAGGCCCAATCGTAGAATAGCACACTAGCCACAATACTCTGATAAAGTAGATATAGAAGTTACATGTCCACACCAAATGACTGAAGTGCTGTCATACTGATAGCAGTTAGTAATTAAGGAATGCAAAAAATTCTTTTCTTAGATTTTCCTCCCAATTGTGCCATGATGAAAAAAAAATTCTTATGGTGTGTGGAATGCAAACTACAAAACAAGACAGTACCACAGCCGGGAAGTAAAATGGGCATATTTGTGTGTGAACAGTGTTAATGTGTTTGACGGACCAGGCTTCCTTTAGTGGTACAGATTATTGCTGATGCATGTGTCTAGTTTTTTCATAGCCAGGTATGTCACAAATGCGCTTAATTGTCATATGCCTGGTAAAACAAAGAAAAGTGGCTTAAGTGGATTGCGGTCTACAAGAGCTCAGCAGTTATCTTCTCACACACAGATATTCCTGGTGATCTCGTACTTAGTATTCCGTATGTTCTCCCTGAAGAAAAAAAGGGGTTTTGAATCTGAATAATGTTCTTATTCTGATTAATATCATAGGCTTAATGAAGCAGAGCTCTTAACATATTATACATGGAGGTATTTTCCTCAGTGAGAAACAAATGTGGAACATAAGGCTGCTTGGGTTTTATATGGCCAGTAGTAGTCCCCTCAGCTAGCTTACTATTGACTCCAGTGCTAAACGAGGCATTACTGTGTAAGGGGCCATCAGATATTCAGATATTCCAGTGATTTAGGTGCCATCTTAATAGCCTCTACGAGGGTTATTAACTGAGCCTCTCTGGAGCGTGATTAACCTAATTTGCAGTGAAATAGGCTGTGTTGCTTCTGTGAGATCCCATCCTCTGGAGATGTGTGAGTGTGACTGTGTGTGTGTGTGTGTGTGTGTGTGTGCATAGGTGGGCACGTGCATGTATGTGAGGGTACATGCTGTAAACACCCTGATTCAGAAGTCTTAGAAATCCAGGAGGACGAGGACAGGTTGTCCCTGTGAAACGGCACAGCAGACAGCACAGACGTGGATGCTGACCGTTCTATTAACACCAGCAAAGAAGAAATCTCATCTGGCCGACTTGTACAGCGTGATCCCATAGGCAAACCACCGCATGCATTATAAATGACCCGTCAGCAGTTGGTCCAAAACAGACATATTTGTGTCATAATAAGAAATAACTGGATACTGACTGTTTGAAAAGAGAGGATTGAGGTTCATCTGATAGATGACTAATACTGATATTTTTGGACAGAAGCTGCTGATAGCTGTGATTTGGTCCTGTAATT
>OMLB01048990.1:0-33576 GCA_900302555.1 Myripristis jacobus | reverse complement strand
ACTTGACCTACAGTGCTGACCTGCATCTCAAAATTTATTTAGGATTATCAGCTTTCAGATGATGTATACCACTTCTCTGTGGTATCTATTATTGACATTTTATCTCCCCTTCAAGACCCCCCCCTCCCTAGAATGGGTGTTAAAAATGGTGGAAGAGGTAAAGGAGAGAGGAAGAGGTTAAGCGCGATACAAAGAGGGAAAAAAGCTGAGCACCTTTTTGTGAAAGCAAAATCAAGGCCTTAAAAACCTTCTTTTATCTTAACTAGGACACTGCAAAGTGGTTTCACATTTCTACAGGGTATGAACTTCTTAATGCTTGCAGCAGGAACCATGGTCCTTATTCAGTGGAATAAGGACCATGGTTTAGCACCTTTATGTGATGGAATGTGTCAGGTATGCTGCAGGTCACAAACAGGTCTATACTTTAAGACTGCTGTATAATTAAGAAATGCATATATAATAGGTTTTAAAACCAAACCAACCGAACCAAATGACCACCTACATCTCCAAGAATTTAAAATGCACAGTTCATATTTCAGACTGCAGTATACTGATTGCTAATGTGTCATGCTTTGATCTCTTTATTTGTGATAAATGTCAGTAAACTTTGCAATAAGTATTTTTTATTCTCTTGTAGAAGCATCTACCAACACTATCAGCTCTGCCTGACCCTGCCTTCAACTTTGCCGGGAGATGTAATAGCTGTTGGAAAGGAGAAGTGAACAGTGAGGAGACTGTTCGACTGGGGGGTGAAAATGTCGAAGTCTTTCTTATGAAATAGTATAAGGTCAAATTAAGCAGCCTCCCCTTTCACCAATAATGTTGCAATCCATAGCAGCACAGGCATTTATCACTGATACCAGAGGGAGAAACTGGTGAGCAGCTCTGTCAATACTTCAGTTTGTCAGTAATGGGACCACTAACATAACACTTTGCTTGTGTGGCTGATCGATCCGGGGGCCAGTGAACATGCGCTGCATCAGCAGGGGGGAGAGAGACCATGAAAACCTAAATTACACAGATATCTCTGTTGGCTTGTGATTCTAATTTGTTGGATCACATCAGGCTAAAGGGGGATTAAACACAGCGTTCACATGGTAAATCAGAGGGTAGTGGAGCACAAAGTGCATGCAAAAGAGGAACCATCCAGCCAGGTTCAAAGGTAAAGGAATGCGCCTCAGCCGATAAAACTATTGTTGTATTAAAATGCTGCAGACATGCATGCATAACCTCCATCGGGCTGATATGCCAGCGGGCACATGACTCTTCAAAAGCAGAGGCCTAATGTACAATATACATACAAATGGCTGCATAGTAGTGATGGGATTTTAGTTTTCTATGCTATGTTTTGACTGCACTTTTGAGAACATTTGGCTCATGTTCAATGATTGATGTCTGCTTCTCAAGAAATGCTCTTGGAACTCAGCTGGCTGTACCACCCTCTGTTGAGAGATTTCATCTGGGAGCTTATCAGGCATCTCCAGAAATATTTGAAGTTGACCGTCTCACCCTCACAGGTTCTAACGTCCATACAAAAAAAAAAAAAAAAAAAAAAAGCCATCTTAACAAGTCATTTGGTCTCATATTTGGTCTTATATATAATATTTTGTTTGTCTTGAGACAAGTGAAAAAATTCTGCCAGTGGGATGAGATAATCACACTTGTTTCCAGAATTTTCTTCAATCAAGTGTCATTTTCTTGATCCCAGCGGGCTAATCTGGCTTCATCTGTCTTGTTTCAACATAATTCTACTTGTCCCCAGAAAAAAATCTTAAACCAAATGAAAGTGCATTGGGAACAAATGGGGTTATCTCATCCCACTAGCAGATCTTTTTTTTTTTTTTTTTTTTAAGAAAAACAGCTGAATATGAGACCAAATGACTTGTTAAGATGGCGATTTTTGCAGTGATATGGAAGTTGGAACATAACAGAGTAGGACGGTCAACTTCAAGGAATTTTGGGGATGCCTGATAAGCTCCTCGATGAAATCTTTCAATAGAGGGTGGTGCAACCAACTGAGTTCCAAGAGTAGTGCTTGAGAGGCAGACATCAATCACTCAAAGTGAGTCAACTTCACTAGAGAAGTAAACAGCCAATTACTCAGCAGAGATGTGATTGGTCAAGAGCATCTATGTGAGACCAGTTAATGAAGAAACAGGAACAGTCTTGGTATATCTAACAGAATCAGCAGAGGAAACACAAGTCAGATAGGCTGTTTACAGTGTATAGGGGAATCTGCATGAATTGCATAGTTGCCATTGCAATAAGAGGTAGGAAATCATCAAAAATAATATTGGAACACAAGTCAGAGTGTTGCTCTGACAATACATGACATGACTCATGCTCTGATTAAGCATCAAACTCTTGTACTGGATGCACACTGGGCGGCTTGGCGAAGGCCCGCTGTCATCAATCGCACTATAACGCGGCAGATAATTGCACTATTCAAAAGACACTATACAAATGTCTCTTTATGATTCTTATTGTGTTTATTCCACAAAACAGAGATATACTTTTTATATGTCTGTTACTTCTGCTGGATCAAAGGGTCAGTTTTTACAAATTGCTTTGAATTGTTCTAGCTCTTGAATGTGAGATGAACAAATTTGTATAATCAACATCATTGTCTGAGTAATACCACTCATTCAGCACATGACCATTAATGCTGAAAGCCGTTATCATCTAGCAACAGTCGCTGCATAGTCACCACTGTGAAGAGTCTGAATCAGGTTCTTTGAGATAAGGTTTGACTACTAAAGGAAAAATCCACCATAAAAGCAAACTAGTTATTGTACTTTGTACTTCTGAGCGAGTTTGTTTGGTGATGTATGTTTGTAGCTAGCCAAATGGAGACATCACATCAACATATTTGCAGTGCAGCTATAAAGGAGATTGAGAGAAAAAAAAACCCTCAGCCATCTAAAACATCAACAATAAACGTCAGGTTTTGGTGTCTGTCCCTCAGAATCAAAGTGCGAGCGCTTCTTTGTGGATTTAAGATTTTGCACTGATGTGCAACAGTCATACAGAGAGACATACATCATAGAGGAGGCAAAATAATCAATTTCTCCACTGACAGTAACCTCAATAAATCAGACTGCAATGCAGCCACATGACATGTTGTGCTTTGGTTGAAAGCCATTCTAGGATGCAGTTTGAGGGAAAGTGGATTAACAAAAAAAGTTGATTGCGACACAGCATAAATTAGCTGTTGGAATCTACTTTGCCAGTGATGTACCACAGCTCCAAAAGGCCCATCGGTCACCCAGAGGATCTGTGCTGGATGCCCACACCCCACAGAGGAGGGTATTTAGTTTGTTTAAAGGACCATGCAAATGATTTTCAAACTTTGACCCTTTCACTACAATTTCCCAACTTTTAACATTTCAACAAACCATTTAGCAAATCGTGTGGGGCCACTACCGATTTCACAACATATAATCAAAATCCCTTGATTTTCAAATGTGAATTTTTGCTTGAACCCCCCCCACCTTATAATACTGGGCTGTTGTGGTTAACAAAGTTGTCACAATTCATAAACTGCAGAACTAATAATTGGCTGTGTAAAGCAAACGTTTCCCCGGGGACTATTTTCCCTGGTGGAGGGACCGCTTCACTCTGTCCAATTTCAAGTCATTCTTATTATAAATATCAGAGAATTTCTGTCTGTGGTGCTAATCAGATTCCTATTTATTGAATGAGAGATGAAACTGTGGAGCTTTCAGAATGGCAATCGCAATGTTAGTGTCTGCACTGTCAATTGCAGATAGCATTGCAACTGATTGTTTTCAGTGTCTGCTTTTTTTTTTTTTTTTTTTTTACTAATTTTTACACAGTGACAAAGGTGGGAATGTGCAAATGCATGCAGGGAAGCACCCAAAAAAACATTTGCACTGGAGCCAATCTCTATTATGTCATGCCACCGCACTAAGCATCATAAAGTGATGACATCTAATAGTGTAAGATTATCCAAGTGTGGATTTTTCCTTTGAGCAATCTATCCCGACTCTCTCCATGTTGTCACGGGAGAAGATGAGCATCAGCTCCACCTCTGTGAATTCAATATTAAAGCTGTTACAGTGCTTCTGGGATGATGTATAGCTGGCTTGTACAGTGACAGTGGATGGCAAAGGTGATAAAGGCTGCTGCTTAAAGCATCCTGTAGTTAGGGCACCATGAAAAAACACTAGATTTGCACAAAGATAGCTTGATATTACAATATTCTCACCCATGATTAATTACATGACAATTAATATGACCCTGAGGGGGCATTAGGTGGTCACCGCTGCATCATTGAAAGCTGGTTTGCCCTGCAACTGAGCCTTCATGGTACAAATAGGTCAAAGCCATCTGTTGGAAAGTTGAGGGGGAAAAAAAGCAAAGAGCAGGTAAAAAGCAAGGCAGAGACAGAGGTATGTGTCATCATGAATCACTTTGCCCTGTTATGCAACATTTGAGACATCAAGGTAAGTGGGTGGCCGCACTAGAAATTGCTAGCTAGGAAGTAGCTCAGTATTACAAGCTTCCCCTCCACCCAGCTCCAGCTGCTCCCGCGCTTGTCAAGTTCATGCTGGGTTTGACCTCGGTTCAGAAAGTTCAAAAAGAGATGAAGAGTTGGAGAAAGTTACTAGGGGTGAGGCACCACTAGCTGTATTTGTACTTGTATTTGTTTTGGGGCAAAATAATTCAGAATCAGATTCATGGAAAGAGTGCATGGCTTAAAGCGGAAGTAATTTATTATGTTTTTAATCGTTGGATTCGTTGGAACTGATTACCAAAAAAAAAAACAAGTTAAGTTACTCATGCTGCTGAAAAGTGATCTGATCTCTTACATGTAGTAACTTGTTATCCCCAACAGTGATTATAATTCATCATCATTTTGGGCCTTGTATTTTTGAGATGAGGAAACAGTGGCATTGTCTCAGGATTTTATAGCAAGAAATATTCTATTCATTACTGATTAATATATCAGTTAGTTCTTACCAATCCAGTAATTTATCATTTAAAATTAGCATCAAAGCTGAATTATGCAAAATTGCCAAGGGTTGATTTAAATGAGGACTGACAATAAAACATGAAATAAGCATAAATCTATCAGTAAGTTGGGCCAATGACAAGAACCATATAGATTCAACCATCAAATTTCATGCTTATTTCATGTTTCTCACCAGCTCAGTGTAAATGGTCCTCATTTAAGTCAACCCTTAGCAATTTCCCAGAGTGCATCTTTAAAGCTGAGTGTAAATACAGTGTCCAGGGAAAACTGCTGCTCTCTTTGTCTCCTCCACTGTTAACATGGGAAGGTCAGTCGATTTTATTTCAGTGTCATCATGTCAGCAGACAGGTTTGCATGCTCTGGCCCAGACTGATAACTGTAGGAGTCTGGCCGGGTTAAGGGTGATAGGCATTTTGTTTGAGGCATAATTAGACCTTTTCTGTTACAGAGGTTTTGTGCTGTGGCAAGACGGGGGGCACTAACAATGCCAGGACCACCGCTGAGTTTGTGACATCCACCAAATGTGCTTCAGCATGCCACTAAACATTAGCATGCCCCCTAGTACACTTAAATACTGGACACAGGTGGAAGCGCTATCAGTCTTCTCCTAACCCGACGATAAGTTGACCAAAGAGCTTGTTTACCACAAAATCAATGCATTCCTTTGTGTAGAATGAAAATCTAATCAACATTACTTATCATTCATTAGTAATCCTATTAAAATCATTACAGCAATTAGTTATTAGATGATTTATTTAATCATTACCGACACCCAACATTACATACCACAAAGGAATACATTTACTGGAGATGAAAAACAAGCAACCTCAAAGTATTATGATAAAAACATAGCACAAAACATAAAAACATGAAATTCAGCTGATATTATTGAAGTGCTAAATAGATGCCTTTGCACGGGATACATTTTCGCTCAGTCAATGAAAATGCAAGGCCATAAAACCACTGACACAATTTCAGTGCAAAGTATAAAGCCAAAATAATGAAGAAATGATAGGTGAAAAACAATGTCTGTGTGCTCAAAGTGTCTTTTTGTCCATTTCACACATGCTTTGGTGCCTAATGTGACACATTTTCACATATTATCCCAACTTGTCATGAGTGCGATGCAAGCCAATCCTTGACTTGAATGACTAGCACTCTGTGCATGAATGAAAAGCCTGATTTTGTTTTGATGAAAAGGTATAAAATGTTGAATTTCTGACACAGCTGGGGACACTAAAACGGTTCATTAAGACACACAATGTCAATGGCTGCCTAAAGGGAACAAAAAGATCACAGTTGAAGTGAGGATGGAAAACGAAAATGAACAATATCACAGACAAGAACCCTCCTGAAGAAGATTTGACAGTGAGGTATTGAATATTTCAGAGAGGAGCTATCTCTCAGAAGCTGAGCACAAAGCAGCTCAGACCAAGTTAATTATTTTTAAACGTTTCGGTTTTATTTGATTGCATGGATAATGGGGAAAAGTGGAGAGGGTATATCCGTACACGGGATCAATGTTCAGTGTTCCCAATCCATTTATTTAAGAAGCTAGATGCAATGTTCCCACATGGAGTCTTCATCAGGCCTCAATTTTACTAAAAGGCAGTAATAAAAAATGCATGTTTTACTGTTTAGGTGTGAAAAGGGGGTCTTTTACTTTGTAGTTTTACCCCAAATTACATCACATGACCAGGAAATCCAGTTTGCACCAGCCTGCACTGATAACACCAGTGCCATTTGTAACTTCTTATAAGACATATACATTTCAGTTGTATTTGTTTAGTCTTTTCAATGAAAGGATGATTATAGAGAAAAAAAATTTTGGGTACATTGTTGCCATATGGCAATAAGTTACCAAGTACCCCAATAAAAATCAAATATTTCCATTATTTTCACAATTTTCAGTAATAAAACACATGAAAATGTTTTCATCATATTTCAGTAGTAATTCATACGATAGACGGATACATGACCTTTGTGAACAAAACCATGAATCCTTGCAGATTGCCTTTGCCTTAATCCTTCAGGATGACGTCATCAACAACACAAACTTCATGCAACAGAGGCTGAAAGAGCCAATGTCAATTGCCAGGGTGTTATGGCATTTAAAAAAACATTAAAAGAACTTGATTTCATAGATGCAATCTTGACTTTGAACTGCCTCAGAGGCTCTCTGGCAATAACTACTACGAGAAGTAGCTGTCATGGCTGGTAGTATGACTCACACCGAGCCAGAGAATGATGTCCAGGATGAATATCCTTTAACCCCACTGGGAGTGCGCTGTCCCACTCCTCTGATGTCTTTGAGTGTCTTGGACCTAGAGGTCAGCATCTCATTTTACACAGACAAAAATCTATTACAAAACCTATCTCTCCCCACATGCATTAAACCCACAGGGGGAAGAGAGAGTTTTCTCTAATTGTTTTTCCTTGGCTGCTGAGCTGGTGTGGCTGAGTAAGTTCAGCCTGCACTGGGTCTGAATTCTTAGCGGCCAGGACCCATTATTTATCCACTGCAATGTAAGGGATTATCCAGGTATCACTGGCTTATTTTTTCAATAGCACTTCTTGGTGTGTTTTATGTTTTCAGATTATTCACCGGAAATTCCTATCTGCATATCATCCTTCAGCTATTTTGACAAGCTTTTTAAAAGTGATTGTCCTCAGCATTTTCATTTGAAAACTCTAAGAGTCTATTTTGTTACTTTACTGCAGGCCAATGTAACACGATAGCTTAATCCCAGTTCATGAAAACAGACTATCCTAGAACCCCGAGTTTTGGCTACGACCTCTAACGCACAGGAAATGTTTTTTTAAACATTGTATTTTTCCATGTTTTACATTATATTCCGTGATTTACATTTCACATAATAATGGCATCTACAATACCTCAATAATAACTTTCCAAGTCCAATCTATTAAGTATCACGTGGTGTCATTTTCATTTTTATTTATAACATTTCAGCTGTATCAGTATCTGGTAGGCTTTAGAGAAGAAAAATGGGAAAGGAGAAGGGAAAGTGGAAAAAAAAATGTAAAGGAAAGGGGAAATAATAAGAGCAAAATAACACGACAAACAAACAAATACGATCCAGCTCACATAGTTACAGCAGTGGAGATATGGTGTTTTCATACAGCCTTGGGACTTGCAGTGTAAATAGGTTCCATTTTATTATGAGGATACCTTTTCTGTGCTTTTTTTTACACTTCTCTCAAGTGCAGTTTAACAGTTATTCTTTCAGTACTGTACACTATTTTTTTTCTTGTTACTTTCACTGACTCATGATTGGTGGCAGTGCTTTTCACCAAAGGATTATTTTTCAATCAGCAGCAACACCTCTAGTAATTATGCTTCCTGTAGTTCTGTTTCTTTTGGGACCTCTAGCAACATACGGCATGCTTTTACTAGACATGGGCCAGCGTCATGAATTTGTTCAATCTCTTTTTGAATATCTTTGCTGTGCTGAGATAAATCGGGACAGACCAGGAAGACGTGATTATAGTGTCCTATCTGGTCACAATCCCTCAAATTCCTCAGGGAACACGTATGTCCCTCCCCTCTAATTCTATACCCATGATTCATCTGTGATAACAGTGGAGGAAGTGATAGATTTTACAGTTCTAGCTGCAACAACAGTGGCTTCTGTAATATGCACATGAGCTAACATTTAAAAAAAAAAAAAAACATGCTGGAGACAGCAGTGGTGGCCGCAGTCACATTTTACTGTATTTACTATTTGGGCAATTCAAAAAGTTCTTCCCCCTCTGGCTCTTTTTTCTTCCAGAACAAAGATTCAAGGCCCGGCATGATGCCCATGTTCAAGTCCTTTTAAAATCGACAAAAACTCAAGCGGCTGTCATGGCCAATCGCTTGTCCCTCTGAAATGGCAGGGTGCAAATGCCCATGTCGAAAAGCCTCTCCTGGCAAATTGTTACACTAAAGCAATAGCATCTTTTAAAGCGCCCCTCTGCACCGGCAGCAGTCAAATAAGCAAGGGGACAGGAACTGTTCTGAATGAGGTTTGTGGCGGCGATGGGGGTGTTAGGGACTTCCGAGAAGGCCTGGGCATGCAGTGTAAGCAGAGGATTCAGCAAAAACTGCAAATCAAACAAAAAATTGAGTTTTGAGTTGTTTGTGTGCGTGTGTGTGTGTGAGAATATACATAGATACACACACACACACACACACACACACGTATAAATAGACAGATAGATAGATATAGATATAGATCACATTTTGTAAGACTTGATCATACCGAATATATCTGATTATTTTGATTTTACTTTGATTACCTTGGATAGCTGATGCTTGGATTTACAGCCGTATTTGAGGCATGTGTTCACACATAATTTGTAATGCCAAGTGGGGTATCAGAGCCTACAATGCAAAAAAGAAAAAAAAATTCCACTTGGGTGTCTTGTAATTACCACTAGGAGGATGGTGTGAATGTTTATTTTCCTGTCTGCAGCTTGTATTTCAAACTAATACGTGGGATAAGCAAATTCCATGTAAGGGACACATGACATATGTGTTTATGTGCTTGATAACATGAGGTGCCTTGAATTTCACTAGCTAAGTACCCTACTTACTACTGCCAGGCTGTTGCAAAGCACTGTCAGTCTCTGAGCTTGTGTCCTAATGTTACTTTGTTAACTAACTAACTAACCAACTACAGAACTAAGTAACTAAAAAATGCACTAATGTGTCTCTAAGCTGTATCTTGTTAATTTTATCATGATTCTCTGTTTGTAGGAACTGGGCAAAAAAAAAAAAAAAAAATGGCCACTACCAACTTTTCCAATTTTTTTTTTTGACTGTAAGCAATTCAAGAATCAAAACTCACTCCTGTTTTTATTTGATTGGACAGCCAAGAGAAGAGTGACAGTAATGTAGGGCCGTTTTCTGTTAAGAGCACATCAAAGTAGCATCATTTTCAACTTTGGTCCACAAAAAAAAGAGTGGCTAAATGCTGCTGCTTTTTTCTGCTAAAACTGCATCCTGTTCGATCAAGGCCCAATGTAGAGGCATCAAACCTGACAGGAAAACAAATAAAGAGTTAGGTGTGAGGTTTAGGGTTACTGGCTACTGCTGAGATGCAGGAGAACAAAACCGCAGCCAACAAACCCATTTGATACACCAACTGGGCTGCTGGACAATGGACAAAAAAGCCACTGATTTATGTAGCAGCATGCAACATGTTGCAGGGCCAGACCAAGTTCTATGTATAGAGACGTTTATGCTGACAAGTGGCTGTGGACACTGGCAAGACTGGCCAGCAGGACACCTACATTGATTGGCAGTCCTTCAACAACTCAACTACTTGAGAAATAAATTTCCTCTACATTGTACACATAATATATGCAGCATTAGAGGCCAATAAGCTTGGAATATCAGACAGCAACACAAGCACTATCTAGCTGGGCAACCAACAGCTTTTGTCTGAATAAATGTTTTCTGATGTTAGGTACTATCCATAGTTGGATTGTACATTGTTCCCACCCACACATGAGCCAGATTTCCTGGAGAAGTCTGCAGTCTTTCCAAGCATGGTGAAGAGAGCAACTGTAGCTGACCCCGGTTTGGTAGCACATCTATATAGATGATGCACAAATTTTGATGTCATCGTCTTCTGATGATTTACGTCTTATATGGAACGTGAAAACTTTCAGGAGGACGTTAACTTGATGAAACAACTATCTGTTACAGTATCCATGCTTGTGATGAAGGACAATCCTCATTGGGTAGCTGTTCCATCATAGGCCAGCCACACACACGGTTCCTCCCCAGCACAGCAAAGTTCACTGCTGCTGCACCACACACCACCGTCTTGCCATCGTCAGCCACTCAGTCCACAGGGATTACAAGCTTGTGACTCTCGCTGCTTCTGCACCGGTTAGGTTTACTTCTGTCTTCCATCGACTCGCTCCTACCTTGCTTTGTAAAACATCTGAGTCAAGTCGAGTTACTTGGAGAACCTGGCTCATAGTGAGCATGGTTCTTTTGACAAGAATATGGTTGCAAGGCAGAATGCATGTTTCCATGTTGGATCGCCAATATAGGCTGTTGGCATCAGTCATCCAGGCTCACGCCATCCGATCATTTTAAATATACAAATAAAACCAGAGAAATTATTTTGTCTGCAAATAAATAACAGACAGAATCTTGCATTGTGTACCTGTAGCACATAACTACTCATCTGACCACACACACACACACACACACACACATACATTATTTGCTGAGCACCCAAAGTACATTATTGCTTTTATTTTCATTTTTAAGGCTTTACATATATAGGCTTTAAGGCTTATGGGCTTTAAAAATCACAATATATATTGGACTGTTGCATAGCCTACGTGTTTAACTGCAATCTCTCTCTCTCTCTCTCTCTCTCACCCTCGCACTCTCTCTCTCTCTCTCTCTCGCTCTCTCTCACACACACACACATACACACATCCACACAACATAATTAACATGGTTTTCTTTTGTGTAGAAATAAAAATAGGTAGTAAAAAAAATCCCTGTGATCACACACACAAACATCAAACATTTAAAAAGTACTAAAAATAAACAAATAAATGAAATAAAACAGAATCAATAAAAAAGAAAGTTATGTGCGGTATGAAAACTCATTTAGGCATTTTACTTCAAACTATTGCAATGTGTTTATTGATATGTTTGTAAAAAAAAAAAAAAAAACTTAAATTCTGTAAATAGTTCTCTTGTGATCAAAAAAATAGATCTGAGGCTTTATTTCTGAGGCTGTTCTGTAAATAGTTTTCTAATAAACAACAAATATAGCAACTGATCAACCCACGTCATTTTCAGGCTTAAAATATCAGCTAACGGTTAGGCCCCGCCCACTTCCAGTTTAAGCCACGCCCATTCCAAGTAGTGACACAGATACAAATCATTTAGTTGATTGAACAGATACAGATACAGATAATGGTGCACTCTCATCCCTATTATCTGGACAACTTTTTTCTCCTGAGAGCAAGATGAGCAAAATGTCAAGGTCAGAAATCTTGAACTAGAATTTCAGCAGCATCTCCAAATTGACATTCGATCCCTTGACGAATATTTCTAAAGTAAGAGATGTATCATCTCAGTCTGACTTTGAAACACTTACGCTTTTATTTTAAGCAGGTTAGATTACTGTAATGCCCTCTTTTTGTCTTCCAAAGAGGACCGTGAAGCAGCTACACCTAATCCAGAATGCTGCAGCTCACGTCCCGCCCAGGATGAGGAGGCCTAAGCACCCGTGAGCAAGAGGATTGCTTTCAAGATACTGTATTTCCAGGTCTACAAAGCTCTTAATGGTCTGGATCCGCAGTGTATTTCTGACATGCTTATCAATTACAAACCAACCAGTTCTCTCAGGTCATTGGCCCTAATCTATGGAATTAGTCTAGCAGACTATGTGAAATAAGCCAGATCCATTACACTAATTAAAACTTTAAAAACCTGTCTTAAAACTTTCTAACGCAGCATTATTAATCAGATGTATGTATGTAAGTAGAGCTATGTGTTTATGTATCTATGTCTGTGCATGCTGGGTGTTAACATACTGTATGTAAACAGCTGTGTGGACTTCACAACTGTGGCACTGTTTGGGTGGCGTTTTATTATCCAGTTCCCTTGAATACGTCTTTCTTAGATAAAACTGGGATGAAATGAAGTAAAGCAAAATGTAAAAAAGTGCCAGACTAAGCAAAGTTTAACGACATTTGAAGGAACAAGCTTGCAGTAACATCTGACAGCTGTGGCTGAGATGGACTCAGTGTCACACTGGTCACATTGCATTCATTTTGTTGTACATGCAACCAATATTTAGCATCTTCATCCTGTCCTCAAGCATTGTGGAGATGTATCTAGGAGTCAAAATGTCTACCAAAGCAAAAAACTATGCTGTTGCTTTGTCAGTCACAAATTAACCTGAATGCAGTAACACTGATGGCAGTTGGCAATGAGAGGAGCATCACTACATTTGTCCAATTTAATCTTAAGTATTGAAAGTGGACACAGAGGGTGGAAACATTTTGTTTGCACCTAAAAAGCAATTCTGAGTGCAAGCTGTATTGAAGTTTCCAATTTCGTTGGTGCCTTGAAGGGGTTCATTTAGTGCACGGACCAAATTCCAGAGGGGCATTTCATATTTAAGGGGCTCACTCGTGTGATGAAGCAACCTAGGTCAAAACCTGGTGATAGGACATCTTATTAAGAACTGTTTTAACATGATGAATCATTTTTTCCTTGCCTCAGGTATCAACTTTAATGTTACACTCAGAGCTAATCTTTTCTGAAATGCAGTTTGATACTTCCGGCAAAGTACATGTCCATTATAATAGTTAAATCTGCACTGAGGATGGGGTGGCCAAAGTGAGACAGGCTCATTATGGGGTGGTTGGAGGTATGACTGGACAAAGCTTTATCTCCAGACACTTCAGGAAAACTTGGCATGGGCAAACGGTCCTCATGGTTAGAAAGCATGTTTGGTTTGTTGAGGCGTACTAAAAGAAAATGAACCTTTTGTATTGCACATCCAGGGTAACATTAGGGAGGTGAAATTTCTCTCCTCCATGATGGAGAGCAGAGGGCTAATGACTATTAAATAGAACTGACCACACATCTAGCACAGCCGATTTGAGCCAAAATGAGCTGAACTTCACCCAAGCCTGATATATCAAACTTTTACCAAATACTGTGGGCGAATCAGCCTGAATGTCTTGTCTGGATATGTTGCTAAAGTTCTCAAAGTTTCACAACCGCCACAAACTTCTCAAAATCCTCCTCACGTAGCTGTTCTGACTGCGTTCATGTGGTTTCTTGTCAGTGACTATTCACTGCAACAACAGCACAAGAGGAGGTTAAGACATCCCATTTCCCTCTTTACATTTCTTGTGCAGATCCACTGTCCATTGTATCCAGACTTTCGTTTCTGCTCAGCTGTCCTGAGAGCTGTTCGGTTTTCTGAGATTAGACAAACAGCAACACAAACACGTCTTGCTCTGAAAATTTGGCCTCATGTGTTTCATGCAATTTATTTTTGAGATATATGACTACATGGAATGGCCAGCCTTCATCTCGAGCCTCTCAGCGTGGTCTCTTGTTCAAGTGGGCTACAAATATTTGTACCTTCAAGGGCCTATGATTTGCCAAATGACTTCTGATTTCTCACTTTCGACATGAGCATGCGTGACAGGCTGTGCCTCTTCGCCATGAACCCTTTTTTATTGTCATAATAGTAAAGATGCTTTGTGAAAATCAAAATCTTACTGAGCTTTCTTGATAGCTTTATACTTACGTAATAATTTACAGCACCCCCTCCCAGAAATGAAATAGCTCCAAGGTCCAGCAAATGGCCCTGGATTTGCTCCCAAAAATCAGGTCACTGTGTATTAGTTGTAATCCCAACAGCATCCGGCACACTTTGATGCAAGTTCACATGAAACACAAAAATATCATTCAGCATGATAAGTAGTTTCTGTGCAATCAGCAGTCTTTAAGTGTATGTAAAATGAAGTGGCTTTTATTACCATCAGCAGACAAGACCAAACATGAGGAAAGAAGATCGGTAGTGGAAAACCTCCCGTTTGAAATGTTACATTTTCTAAAATAACTCATTTTAATATAACAACATTTTTAGAACAGTACCTGTGATGAGATGACTGAATATGAAACTATAATCCTTTACATTGTTGCTGGAGAAAGTAATCTAATTACTGAGCACTAGTAACTGGTGTGCTGAGCAATGAAGTGTGAATTTGCTGTCAATGATCAATGTTTTCGAGCAATTTCCCTTGGCTTCAGTTGGCTGACATTTTGTTGAGGTTTGGGTTTCCCCTCATCTCCGACTTATTTCTGTGATCTTGTCGCAGGTTCTGAGGCTTGCATAGACAATAAACTGCTCAGATTCACAAATACAGCTGTAATGGCCCATTTTATTTTAGTCCCAAATGTCATTCAATGGTTTCTGCGCCCACACAGATGTTGCATCATGCACTATGAATGTTCTATTCAAATACAATCACTCTGGGGGGGCTGGCCAACTGAGATCACATATGTGTAATTGTACATGTGCAAAATTTATAATGTCTGTCATAAAATGTTATTTTCAGCCATTATCGAAGATGATTGCTCTGGAGCCCTACGTGAACCAACTGCAGGGGCAGAGACAAAGGCTAGAATGACATGAAATAAAAGTAGCTCTGTCCAAATAACATTCCACTCATCTCCCATCAGGTCTCAACTTGAATTATTAAAAGCGGCTAGATGTGATAACATATCCTGTCGAAATCAAAGGAAGGACAAAATCATGTTTCTCTTTACATAAAGCCTCCCATAACAGTGTATTGTCACTGATATATAATGGTACAAGATAATATCGAGTGCAGCTTAGCAGGATGATTTCCCTGCTTACAATGCTGAATGAGAGGAGACTAAATTAAATTAACACCTATTTGATCATATATTCTAGCCAACCGTGGAGTGTTCCACCTTGTTTTGTTTGTGAAAATGAAGGGTTTTTGATTTCTCTTTAAAGCAGTTAGAGTCTCCACCAACCTGACACTAAATGATCAATCTCGACATTCATTTAGGACCAGTACTCTGCACAAAAAACTGACCAGCATCCAGGAACATCTCCAAAGACGGGCAGAGTCTGATGTTTTAAAGATGAGACATAATAGAAAGAGCACACAAATTCTATGCACTCCCACAGCCTTTTATGGTGTTTTTTTATTGTTGGCCTGTAACGATCCCGCGCTGTGAATAGTGAGGAGGCTATGTTACATTTAAATTGTATGCTATAAGTTTTACAACTTCACCTCTGATAATACATAACACAGAGAAATGCAGACCCCCTGGACACACACACACACAGTTACTTTATGTAATGTTCATTTCAAAAATTACTGAGGCAAGACCAGGGTCCGGTGTTTCTCGTCTTGCAGAGTTTGTGTATGTCCTCTTTTCGTTTCAAGAGACGCGTCTTCATAGTCCTTCCAAGTAAACATGCAAGCAAATAAACCAGCAAATGACTGTATGAACAGCTAAATAAAAAATTGTTTGCCCCGCCTCACAGTGTCTTGTGTTGAAGCAGGGCACAGGCTACTCCTAAGACTCCTCTCTGATATGGAAATCACTTCCTTGTCTAATGCAAATGTCACAAAGAGGCTCTGATCCACTCCTAATCACTAAGTAATCACTTTCTTGTTTGATCCTGCTGTGATAGCAAGAATGGATTTAGGAAATCTGCAATGCTTCTACTTTGGAGATTCTGAATTTTTCAAGCCATGTTGGATCAGAAGCCTACATATATAGAGAGAAACAGACAAAATGCAGACTAAATTCAAACCTTCTTGTAGGTAGTCATTAAACTATAAATGCAGCAAAGATTTTGACATCTACTTCATGAACTTTTAGCCCTGATACCATCAGATGTTACAGCCAAGTCTCTTCAATCTGCATATAAATAACACAACGTTTATACTTTGAACTTACATGTAGTGCAGCCACAAAAGTCCAGTTTTACATGCAGGCGATATGTGAAGTCACGCAGGACAAACGCCCACAAACTCCCAGACTGGTGTTTGTTTTTAATGTTAGCAAGCTAACGCAGCTAGCTGACATTAGCTTGTGACGACCGGTATCATCTGTGTTGTCTGTTTGTTTTTAATGTTAGCCTGCTAGCTAATGTTAATCGCTAATCATAACCTTAACCATAACCTTTACTTAACCCTAAACTTAACCCTTTGTCTAACCATAACCCTAACCATAACTTTTTGGCTAATGGCTAATGTTAGCTATTGAGCTAATGGGCTAACACTCATGCGTGGTTTGCTTTTAATGTTAGCAAGCTAATGTAGCTAGCTGACATTAGCTTGGCTGTCTGTATGTTTTTAACATTACCCTATTTACTAACATTAGCTTGCTTGCTAACGTTAGCTTGCTAGGGAACATTTCACAACCTTAACCATAACCATTTCCTAATCCTAACCCTTTATCTAACCATAGTCCAAATCATAACCTGTCCTAACCTTTTCCCTAAACTTAACCAAGTAGTTTTGGTGGTTAACGTTAGCTATTAAGCTAATGAGCAAATGTTCTCGCATGCGCAAAAGTTTGTCTGTGCATGTGTGAAGGCTGCACATCAGCTGTCCACAGAAGTCAGTGGGAGGGCCTGGCATATCACCTGAGTGTGAAACTGAACTTGCATTTTCTTGCATATTCACTGCATGTCCTGTCCTGCGTAAAAGTTGTGTTATTTGTCTGCAGATTAATGAGGGCTGGGCTGGATGTTATGCGCTATTATAAGATGAATGTGCTACAGTCCTTACCAGATTTATGTTTGGAAGTAACACACACACACACACACACACACACACATATTGATAAATAATCGTATCATGTTGTACAAGTGCTTGTTGGGTGCTGCTGTGCTTCTCCTCCTGATACTTATATTTACCATAAATGTGACAAAGTGCGTGATGTAACTATTAGAATATCTTATTGTCATTGAGAGAAAATGAGTCAGTGGGGGACAACAACCGAGAACCAAATGATCTCATGGAGAGGTTTTTTTTTCTTCTATGTAATCATTTGTTGAATTACCTAATTAATTAGATACAGAGTATGCTTTTGATAGATACCTGGGGATCTCAGGGAGATGCAAACAATGGATCCCTATTGTTGTATTATTCACTCTTAGCAGCATGGACACAAAATATCCCATTGTCATCCCAGCCACCGCATTAGTAACACAAGCTCTCAGACAGACACAGCAATGATCGGTCCCTTTGTTGCTATTAGCATTTAAAAAAAAAAAAAAAAAGAGTCATCTAGTAGTTTGCTGGCATGGCGAAGTGTGTAATTATCATTCCATGTATAACAGGCTGCTTATTTGCCCTAGTGACATACTCGAAAGGGAAGGTTGTGGTGCAGTGATCCATATCACCTTATCTCCCCTTTCCCCTTGGGGCCACACATTTAGCACGGAGCAGCAGGCTAATAAAGATGACAGAGGTTTGTGCCATGTTTAAAAGTGCAGAACACAGGATCGGGCTTGTCATTCGATTTAAAAAAAGAAAAAAAAATCCATGTAGAAACATCTTAAATGGGAGAGAGGTTATTTGTAATATTCCTGGTTGGGGTCAGCTGGGAGCCCCGCGTGGAGGCAGGAGAGATGGTGTCAGACAGGCTGTTATGTGCAGCGCGTGCTTTGCATGTGGAAAGGAGCAGCGCTGCTTTGTCTCATTTAGAAACTTTTAGTGTAGCACTTGAAATCGTTCACTCTTTTTTTCAGTAAAATTAGATATGGTTGAGGACACGGAACTGGAGGAGACAATGGCCACATCAGGGACCTAATAGCCTCGCGGTGCATCCTGGAAAATGGAATTCTGTTCCACAAATGCTAAATTGTGTGTAAATTGGGTGTCAGGCAATTACGTGGGCTGTTGATTGCAAGATTTATTATCATTACTCTGCATATGGCTTGAGTGGGCTTACTTCAAATACAAATTGATCTCTCACCAAAAAAGTTCAAAACATTACATCCTGTGTAAGTGCATCCATCTTTTACATAAAGACATTAGCTCATGTAATAGGTCTTCATTTGCAGTCCTTTAATTATTTGTAGAAGATTCCATGTTCAGTGTTAACACCATACGTGGTATCAGTTTGTATCGATTGAGTTTCACCATTCAGCCAATATAGATACTTGTTCAGTGTAAATACTTAGTATAGTATCAATACACTATCAATCATCAGTTAGGATAAGGGGGACGTTGATACTAAGTTGAATATTAATACTGGACAGTGCAAATAAAGTAACACCAGATGATACAGATTGCCAGACTGACACTGAAAAAAAATGTAGTCCAAATTGTATATTTTGCTCAATAGGCTATGTCACATTTATATCATGGCTCAAAGATCTAGTAATGAAAAGCAAATTTCCAAATTGAACTGTAATTTTTCAAAAAGTTAATGTTACTTTTCCTAGCTCTACTGGCTGTTTGGCAAACAAGTCAAAATTACCATGCCTCCCGGATGTATTGTTGTTGCTAATTTCCAACATTGGATATTGTTCCCCGAGGATGAAACATATTGGTGGTTGGAATATTAAAGCAGATTTTCAGAAAGGCAGCTCAAATCAGCTCAAATCAGATTTTTTGGAGTGTCGGGTCTGCTTGAGAAAGGAAGATCCCCCTCCACACACACACACACACTGCACTTGCACAGCATGACAATTTACTGACCATGCTGACATGTTGGGCCCCGTTGAGCCTCATCAAGAGTATTGTAAACAATTTTTACGACAATTATCTTGAATAGATAATGCTCCTCCCATTCTATGTGCACAGGTGTGGATGATTCTCCTGTGGGAGCGTCTCTCAGTAATGGACAGTGCCAAAAATCCAACCTGCTGCATTCTAATCAACACATAAGAAAAAAGAAAAAGGAGAAAAGGGAAGGAAAAATATATAAAACATATATTTACTCATGTGTTAACAGAAAAAAAATCAGATACAAGACCCTTCTCCTGCTATGTGTGAGCTGCCAATGTAATGTCAGGCAAATGAAAAATAAAATAAAAGAGGAGAAACCTGGATACCTTTCCTCCATTTAGAGAGCAACACTAAAATGCATTATTATTCTCCGTAAGGACGTCTGCGTAGTTACTATGACAACCGATATACATGCGCCAGCAAAGAATTGCACTGCTACAATGCACAAATCCAAACTGATTACCTCGACAATGCGGTGTGGACAGTGAGCCTAAAATATCAGACTGGAAAAACAAATCAGATTTCCCTGCTGTGTGGACGCATTAGAGGGAAGGATGAGGCTCTTACAAACTTTGCCTGCAGTATCCTTTTTCAGGAAGAAGACTTAACCGACATTAAAACACACTTGCTTGTAATATGATGCTGAGGAAATGAGCAGCACCGCCACTTTTCATGGTCTGAGACATTACAGACGCTGAGGTGACGCTATTAGATTAAAAAAATGTTTGAGAGGCCAGACATCTTCCACCGCGTTTATATAGGCAACACGTGAGCTGCAGGTGCCCTGCTTGCCATAGCTTGTTGATGTTAATGCCGGTACGCATATGTTTCATAAAATATAATATGATGAGTCTGCCATTGTTGATAATAAGGCTTATTTGATGTTGAGCAGTATGTGCTGCACACCAGGGACAGTAGTGCGTGGAGCAGTGAGTGTATGTGTGCTAAACCAGGAAGGAAGGAGGCAACTGAGGGATTCAGTGTGCAACAAAGCCTGGTGTCAAACAAATGTGATGTGCTTACATGCTGTTCAAGGCAAATTCTCATTTCACTCTGCATCTTCAGCATGCATATTATTTTTCATCAGTTCACTAAGTGGATAAGAGGAGCAAAAGGCAGGGGACCTGGTCAGTGCATGTGGGTGTGTGAGGAACACAGATGTTTGACACTGTGTTTATTACCCTTGAGTTGTGTTTCATATTTGTCAGGGATTATGACATGTGACCTTTAAAAAAAATAATATTTCATTCACAATTTTTCTTTCTTTCCTTTGTATTATATTGATTTGATTAACTGCTTACACTTTGAATATGATGGCACGATGGGGGGCTACATATGTCATTAGACGCACCCTCTACCTACAGTACTGAAAAGTGGCTGAGCATAGAGAGAAGGCGATGAAAGCAATTTTAACAAATTAGATGCATCAAACAACTAGGGAAAAAGACATTTTTTGCATTAGAAATCCATTGGAAGTTTTTCCTGACTGAACTGAAATATGGCACCGGATGTTTAAGAATGCTGTAAATTAAAAAGTGTATGTTTTAATAACCGCTGCACATTATTCATACCCTTGCAATTACTACACAGATGCAACAGAAAAACATTGCTGAACTGAGAAATTTTGACACGTTTATACTTAGGGATTTAACAGTAGGAAGTTAGACACCCAAAAACCCCACAGGAGTGTGCTGTGTGTACACACTCAGCAGGCTCTCTTCCCTTCTCACAGATTCCAGTTGCCCAGGCAACCCTGCCTTGGAGTTTTTTAAACTCGGATTTAGAATATGACGCCTCCTGTGTCTCTCTGCAGTCAAGAAACAGGATTACCGGGTAGAGAGACACACCACTTCTGTGTCGAGTAGCCAGTAACCTATCTTTGCCATAGCATTTGACAGTAGTGTTTGACCAGGAGAAGCTAATAGACAATCCAGTGCCATATTGCCCTCAGGAGGTGCACTCCCATATTTCTCGGCTGACTGTGACAAGAGAAAAACTCATTTGCATAGTCGTTATACTGCGCTTTGACACTGTCAACAGCTTTAATGGGATTTGTCAAAACGTGGGCCACAAGTAAAGCTGAGAAACACAACCAGAGGCATTGTAAGAGCTGGAGGTATTAGAATAGGATGAGGTGCAAAGAGTTTGTGTGGGCACCGAGTGTCTCAGCCTCACCATCATATCATCCTGGGATTGCTCTCTAGCTATAACTTTACTGTACTGCTGTAATCAGGTCAGCCATTCTCATCTTTCCAAATATAAACATCTTGTTCTCCTCAAAGCAACTCAGGCAGCTGGCCTGTGTCCAAAACCACAGCTGGCAAACACTTAACAACACGTGTACTGCACTTTTGGGCCGCTCACATAATGGCAATATGTTGAGGGGAAAGTACTGTGCAAGATTTGGACGTAAGAGCGCCTACAAACTCACTACAGATCATTTTCTGCTCATGGGTGTAAAAACGGCCACACAAACTAAGTTGAACTGAGCAGATATAAATAACAATATCCACTCTTAAAAAAAAAAAATCAGTCCATACTTGGCAGGGTTTTTTTGTGTAATAGTTCCAAGTGATGCGCTCTCACAAGTTTGCAGTGCTCGATCCTCCAAAAAAAAAAAATAAATAAATAAATAAATAAAAAAATCTAAATTTAAAATTGCATACATGGTTACTTTCCACATAAGCCAAGTTGATAAACAAGCCAGGATTCAACCCAAAGTGCAAGCAAAAGGCAACAAACAGTCCCATTTTAAACAAATAAGGTCCTAGGGGAGAGGTTTCAGAGAAAGGCAGGGTCACACATACAGGGACAGCCTCGGGTCCCACTCCATACAACCACAGGCTTGTGCTGATAGTCCAAGCAGCTTCAGCAACACATAGGATCCAATTATTAACACATGGGGTTTCTCCAGAGCAGGGAAGTGCAGGGGCAGAGGCTAAAAGGACAAAATGGCATCTGCAGTTAGTGTGCAAAAACTACGGCCCATTAGATTTGACATAGAAAAAAATCTTCTAATCTTTTGGGAATAGAATTTTGAAGATTGTCTTTAATCCCCTGACTCTGATTTTCACTTAAATATCCCCTTAAGTAACTTCAAGGATAGAAAAAAAAATGTTTTTTTTCCATATCATGCAACAATGTCACTAATATATTCTGTATCTGCTGGTTATAATTATTATATTTATCTATTTATTATTGTATGTTATATGTTTGTGTTTACTGAGCTGAATTTCCCTGTGGGATGAGTAAAGTATCTTCTATTCTATTATATAACACTTCATTGAAGCTACATCAGGATTATATTGAATGAAATACTCAAAGCCTAGATGCCATTGTTTTATCGCTCTTACATTACATCAAATAGTAGATATCTTGATGATTTGTGCATCGTTTTGCACACATTTCTCTGTAATTCCGCAGGACGTGTGGAAAGCTTGGGACCGGGAGGTTAAAATAAAGTTCTGTGAGTTTGAAACAAAGCACGGCCATGCAGCAGGGGGAAAACCGCCCATGGGCAGGGCACAGTTGAAGAGAGGGGTATTCCAGAAAGCATGCTGACAAATTCGAACCCTAACCCTGAACTCAGGGTTGCTTAAATAAGAAATGGCTTATTCAGGGTTATGTTGGTTGCATAACAGCTGGCTACAAAGAATTCAGCTCTGATTTATTTGAACCTAAATGAGGCACATTCATGGTGAACTTAAAGAGCCTCAGATAAAATGGTTCACCATGGCAACCAACAACAAGGAAACTAGAACATATTCCACGCCTGTTGAATTTTCCCTGCAATTTACAGAATACAAGAAAAAAAGCAACACGGCAGCAGCTGCAAAAGAGTGTGAGTTAGTGAAAACTGCTTACCACGTCAGTTCAGAAGTTTAAACAATTTAACACAAGATTTGTTTCAACCGTTTATTTAGTACAGATCCTTTTCAGCTGAAATTCTTTCTGGCAAAAAAAAAAAACCCAAACCTTGGCAGCCTTTTGAAATCTAACACAGTCCACACTGGCTGGATATTTTGATGCTGTGTAACTATGGTGGAGCTGCAGCAGAGGGTGGAGGGCAGGGAGGGGAGGGGGTGCTAAACACAGTACGGTGCACAGGATTAGCCCTTGTGTGGTTGACCCTTTGTGTAGTCCTATCACACACTGTCTCAGCTCTGCTTTTTCTCCACAAAGACACGAGACAAACACAGTGAGGAAAACTGGGAACAGTCAGGAATAATGTGCAGACTAGCCTATTTTAAAGGCCCCATGGCCTGAAAAATGCAATTTTCGTTGTTTTTGTGTGATAGGGAAGGTCTTGGGGCCACATAAATACTGTCCCATGCATTAAACCTGTGATAAATGGAGAAATGCACACAGCCCGTTTTTTTTTAACTGTCCCTGTAAAACGAGTGGATTGCACTTCCTGTAAGTCTAGGCGTCAGTGTCTGTCCTGACGTCAGTGACTCCGCCAACAGCGCCTGCGTCCCCAGGCAACCAGCTACCATGCTAGCGAACTTAGCCAGTACCCCTCCGCTCCCGGGGCAACAAGTTCACAACATATTTACAACACATTTAACAAAAATAACTTACCATTCTGAAACACCTTGTAATAAACGGATTTGAGGTGTTTCGGTGTCTCCTGCTGTCTGTGGTTCGGGATCGTACGGTCGTATAACATCACGCTCAGGGTCCCGGTTTCACGGGTCCCGCAGGGTTTTAGTCCGGATTTGCTCGTCTGTTGGGCTCATTTCAGCGCCGACTGTTTTATCAACCCGACACAATACAATGCTGGCTTCGTCTGTGGTTCGGGATCGGAGTCGGGCTCTGTACGGTTGTATAACATCACGCTCGGCGGTAGCCATGACAATCCTACATAAGATGATAACTCGCTTTCGACAAGTTTTCAAATAGTTACTGTATCTCGTTGGCTCTGTTTTTTTCTCGCTCAATATGGCGGCGCACTATTGTTTACGTCCCAGAATGCATTGCGCAGTGATGTCGGTTGATTGGCCCGACCATATTTCACTCAGAAAACAGTCAGCCAATCAGTGGAGAGGGGCTGATTCTCTCTTCTGATTGGCTAAACGAACCGTGCTGCCAGAGCTCCAGGATAAAGGCAAGAGAAAGGAGCTGTAAAACTATATTTATCAGAGCACAGGTCCTCAAAACCACAAATACATCATGCTAGGGATATCAACAGTTAAAATAAAACTCTGAAAAAGTGTACACCATGGCGCCTTTAATAGCAGAAATGGCATTTTGTTTGAATTAATGTGCTCAATTATATTTTTTTGCATCAATTTACTAGTTTAAGGTCTTTTCTGTGCTCCATTAGTCTATCCTGCCATTGGAAGATTCTGGGTTTATTAGTCACATAAGCCAGCAGGAGGTGGAGCAGGAGTTTTCCGACGTTCACTGGAACATTCATTCGGTGGTTTCCATCAGGGCCACAAACTGAAAAATGAGTGGACAATACAGAACTCCATGTGGAGACATTTTGTTTTGCATCTTGGCAGTTTACAACGTAAATCTGTTTATTTCTGCATTTTATTCCTGCCTCGTTCATGCCATGTGGATGCTAATTAGTTGAGTTTCCAAGCTGTAGATGGCATGTGGAAGAGTGAATCTTGGACAACCCCACAACTACACGAGTCAGAAAGTTGACATCCTGCTAAAGTGGCAAAGAAAGGTATTATTATGAGTTTGAAGTCTGAAAGTTCATTTTCATATAATAGTGGAATGAATGAAGACCAATTGCTGGATCAAGTATAAACATTCTGTAGATATTATGCTAAGCATGCAAAAATCCCTGATATCATTGTTTAAACTTATACAGGGGGACAAGCCCCAAGCAACCACACCCTGAAAGTCAAATCTCAAACTATGCCGAGTCATGTGCAAACTGGCCATTGGAAAGTGCAGGAGTTTGGACCTTTTTTGTAGCTTTTCCCATTCAAGATATATTATTCTATTCTATTCTATAATCCATCTCTCTCACGCACTCAGACACACACATACACACACAGAGCCAAGTAATGACTCTCCACACTTCAACTTGGAAGAGTTGTTGAGCGAGCAGAGCAGCAGAGCCACAGGTTCTGCAAGTATTTTGGCCATTTGGTTTTACTTTGTCCATACCTGGTGTATTACTCATCACTGAATCATGGAGTGTGTTGGATAAATAACCTCTACTACAGGAACACATCAGAGGGTGATGAAGTGTCTCTTCTTGTTGTCCAGCTGCAGGGGCGACATCGGCTCCAATTAAGCTCACTAGAGTCCCTTCACTCAGAGCACCATGCTGTGCTGCTGTGCAGCTAAAGCAGAGCTGACACAAGGCATAAGTGAACGAAGCGCCTTCTTAGGGCCCCATGGCCACTAGGGGGCCCCCAAAGGTGTTTGAAATGTCCCTTGTCCAAAGTCAAAGGCTGTAAGACAGACGCTGAGCTGCGTCCCTGCTGTTGGACTGCTAGCTGATGTTAGCTGGCTGCTGGGTCGCTTGTCGCTGCAGTTTCTTTATGTTTGGCTGTTTTAGCAAAGCTGTCAACTCGCCAGTTTTTGATCATAAAGTAAAATTAGCAATTTGACAACACAGTCAAACATGGAGAAGCATGCCATGCTAAGCCTAGCATGCTGCTATTCTGAGCTGCTCGGCGTTATAGCATCAGGGAAACAGAAATGCTGCTAACGCGTTTATTTATTTATTTATGTATTTTTTTTTTTTTTGAAGGAGACTTTTCTGAAGGGAAGAACTGTTAATCTTAGTTTGATTTTAATAGTTAATTGTCGTACTGTTGCATGTTGCAAATTTGTAAGCCAAAAGAAATGAAAGTGATTAACTTACTGTAAACTTGTTTCCAGTAAATGCATTGTCTGCTAGTTTATTACGTTACTTTTCAATACACCACATTCAGTAGGCCACTTACTGTATAACTTTGAATATTATAGTGCAAATTAACACCAGGCCACTCTTGAGAATTTCCTACCTTTTCAGATAAAAAACAAAAAACAAAACATAGAAGAGTAAAAACATGCAGGTTAAAACTACGTTGGATGTAAGCAACACAGCTACAACTTATAAAATTGATAAAAGGTGTGTTAGATTTACAGTAGTTGTGTGAATGATCAAGATCAAGCATTAACAATAGTCAGTAGTACTGGTGGTGCCGAGGGGCCCCGAAATCAAATTCTGCTGAGGGACCCATGAAGGCTTTGGTCGGCTCTGAGCTGATTTTTAACACAGATCCTGTAGCTTTACCTTAAGTATGTCCTATTTATTGTGTATTGTTGTGTAGGTTGTAGATAGACAGATGTAGTGAAGATGCAGTGAAACTCAGGTCCTGTCCACTCTGTTTTGGCATTTAGGAATTTACACAGTGGGATGATACAGCTGAAGGTCAAATTTTTGAAATCAAACATAATGTCTATGTGGGAAAGAAACTTGAGTTTGTTTTGGTTAGTAGTAACTCAGGTCTGACAGGGAAGCAGGTCTTGCATCCCTAACCTTATGGTGATCTGAAACCAGCAGCTGTGTCAAATATAGGAGATGTACCTCAAGTTAGGATTCCATCTGCGCTCAGCCTGTCTGCATTCTCATTTCAGTTTATGTACACTATCTATGGGGACTTGCTGCTTACTGGGACAGACTTCAAATGTGCAAAGGAATTTAAAACTGATAAGTAATGCTCATTAAATGCATTTACCAGATCAGTGGGATGTAAAGAAGTTGTAAAAGGTTGAGTTTAGTCAAAACAATGAATATTGATGAGAAGTCATGAGCAGATTGGCTATTAAGAAAGTGAAAGTGTACGGTATGTTTATTTTCATAATTTCAGTAGATTGTATTTCAACCCTGATATATTTATGATCAGACATTTAGGCATCTGCAGTGCAGAGTGAGTTCAAAGTACGGCTGAAAGTAAAAACCCAATCACGAGTGTGTCCGCGGTTGTGTGTGGGGCCTGAGACATATTGCATTAGGTCTTAAGAGTGTCAAGTAAAAAACAAAAAACACACCAATTGAAAATCTTTGAAAAGTCATCAGATGAATGTGAAAATCACCAAATATTTAAAACTATGCCAAGTGAAATCTCCACAGTGGATATAAAATCTGCAAACTCAGGTAAGAAGGTACCAGAAGGGCTTGTCTTGCCCACCTTTGACATTTGCACTTCAAAAGTTGAAAGTCAACCAACAGTCATAGAATGGCATCCAATACAGTATGTCATAAGTGAAATTTGACATAAATAAAAAGTCCTAGCCAGATGTACAGCAAGGTTTGACATCTGGACCATCACTTCAATGCAATGTTTTTAACATTCCTGTTAGTTGAGTGGGTGGAGCTTTTGTTTGGTCTGTCATCAAAATTACAGGAGTGAAAGAGGAATACAGTGCAGTCGTGCTTTGTGGAACAGACTCACTGGCAGGTGAGTATGAGGAGGCTTTATAGTGTAAAAAGAGGAGTAAAAAGCCAGGTCCATGTTCATAGAGCAAGACGTTGTGTTCCCTGTCTGTAAGATTTAATCCATCTCGGCTGAAAAGGTAGGGTCCATAAATGTAACACTACAGGGTACACAGTATCCTTTCAACCACAGAGTTGGCGGATGTGTCTTTGCTTAACGTCTCCTTAGCAGGGAAACCTAACTAGAGATGATCCACTGTTTATTGGAGGCCAGTAGTATTGATTAAGGTCTCTCAGTCTTTGAGTTTTTCAGATTGTTGTAAACTGATATCATTTGACACTATGAGGATGATGACAGAAGGGGCTGTAGAATGGTCATAGATTAGGATTTACAAATGGATATCTTATCCTCTGGAGATCGTGGGAGCGAGTGTGAGGCCTGAAGCTTCATCCTGGAAAGGCTGGATTCCCCA
The DNA here is from genome assembly GCA_900302555.1 of Myripristis jacobus. Classification (NCBI taxonomy): domain Eukaryota; kingdom Metazoa; phylum Chordata; class Actinopteri; order Holocentriformes; family Holocentridae; genus Myripristis; species Myripristis jacobus. Next base: position 5,420 of record OMLB01048990.1, on the reverse strand, counting down.
ACATGGCAACGACCATGGGCACAGTTGCAGAGAGAGACCTGGCAGTCTCTGCTGCACTAGCAGCATCCATTACAGCGAGAGATGCTCTGGGCCTGCAAGCATCAGAGGACAGGTCGAGCTGTTAACCCCCAACAGTATGAGATGGAGGTGTGGTGATGTGCATTGTACCGCCCCTGCACATAGAAGGGCCTGCAGGAACAGACACAGCTTCCACAGCGAATCCTCACCACAAGTTTGAATCTGGTACCAGGTACTTTGCTGCATGTCATCCCCTGTCTTTCCTGTCTCTCTCTACTGTGACTATTGAATACAGCAAAAACAAACAAAGAAATAAATAAATACATAAATGTGTCAGATAAAGTGGGGTTAATGGCAGAAATTTTCTAACCTGTGAAGCTGCTGTGTCAATGAAGCCCCTAACTGTGGCTATGGAATGGAAGACCTTAGTCACCCAAAGATGTAGTATCAGCTACAATATGGCTAAGGTCCGCAGTTTGATGACCCACTATTTACAAGGGTGTCATGACAAACATTCCTTCCAAAATTCCTGAATGCAAATCAAAATACTGCATTTGTGCATTCAGAATATTTTTCTTCCATTTTTTACGAAATCTGCAAATGGAGCATACACACAGTGAAGTCTGAACATCATGTCGTAAAAGAACTTTGAAGCTCCCAACATTAGCAACTTTAATGGCAAGTAGCTCAGTCATTCAAATAAGGCTTCCATCTGGCCCACTGGGCATCATAATGCTGTGGTCCTATTCATCTGCAATAAGGAGGAAGGTTATGAAGGAAAAAGTGTTGCTGAATGGCAGTGACATTGTCCAGAAAGAAAATGAAATAACAGTGTGACAGCATTTTCATTTACTAGGGCACTTTTTTTTTTTTTTTTTACTGGAGGACGTCCCCCAGTAGACGAGGTCTGACAACGCCCCTGACATGTGCAAGAGAAAGAGAGGGAATATACGATGTGTGGATGTGTAGGCACCTGCATTTCAACCTGTGTATGTGTGTACCTATAGGTATGCATTTGTGTATGTGTTTATAAGTGAATGCATATATGCACACACAAACAAACAGATCTATATGTGTATGAGAGCAAGTGTGTGTGTGTGCGTGTGTGTGTGTGTGTGTGTGTGTTTGAGACAGTCAAGGAAAAGTGAGACAGACAGTGGTAAACAAGCTTACATTTTCTCCTCACAGCATAACCTTTTCTCAGTGTTTTGTTTAAAGCTGAAAAGGGGGACATGTTCCTCCGGAGAGGCTCTGTATACAGGAGTGCCCCAGATCTTAGCATGAAACACTGCTGCTATAGCACTGACACAAACAAACAGTAGTATGCAATGCACACAATGCACATTGCTCTTCTATCTCTGGCTCAGAAAGGCGAACTCTGACCCCATGTTGAGACAAATGGCACCTGCAGAGGCTGTGTTAATGGAGCTGGTGGAATATGTAGACCATGACATCAAGGATGGATTAATGGAAGTGTTTTTTGATGCTAAAATTGTCTCTTTTGTCTTGCTTTTTTTTTTTTTTTTCAATATTACGTGTTTAAAAAAAAAACAGGAAAAAATGTATTCAGTTATGCTGTTTTAATAGGATTTTACTCCAAAACACCATAGTACATAACTATTTTAGCGAACAAAAATGAAAAAATGCAAGTAGTGGGAGAATATGGTTTGTACATTTTGACCAGATGGTGGCACTAGAGCACAGGGCAGGAGGTCACCAAAGTCGCCAAGGTTCATCCTGTTAGGGTTAGGGTTAGGGCTAACCCAATTTCAATAGGTGTCAAGAGATTTTGAGATATCAGAATTGACATTTTGGGCAAAACATGGCGCAAACCTGCCGCAAATTAGATTTAGTGATACCCCAGGTGAAAATATAATACTTGAGAAATCTCACTAGGTGACCAAAATTGAGAGGATTCATCATCAGGGGAGCATGAATGTGCTCAGCAAATTTTCATGCAAATTCACAATCCACTTAATAAATTCAGAGATAGCAATTTTAACATCCTTTTTGTCTGAGGTTGGCTTGAGAAAAGATCATGGTGATACAAAAAGGGCAGCGTGGCAGGAAAGGTCATAAAGTAACCAGAATCAAGAGGAATCTTCCCTTGGGGCATATGACTGCACTCACCAAATGTCACATCAATCCATGAATCACATTTCATGCTGTCTTGTGTACAATGTTTATATTTTGCCCTGATGGTGGCACTACAGGAAAGGTCATGAGGTTAAAATTGACAAGGTTTATCCCTCAATAATTTTATCAATGCCATATGACGTTTTCTAAAATCTTGGTTTGTTTTGTTGCCCAATCACAGCACTCATAAGAACTGACTTTCCTGTTCAAATCAACATAGCGGGATGGTTGGAGTGGCAGACATCTTTATGGGCATTGTTGCCATTGCAGAGAACTGTGGCCATTGTACTGGGCTAACTTCTATATTCCAGTTGGCTCTATGCACAACAGACTCCTACATATTTCCGGTCAAATCTCAGCTTGCCTATCAACTTCCTATAGCAAGCTGGTTAGCTGACTATCATGTGAAACAGTTATCTTTCGAAGACGCAAGGATGGCAGCACATCTGATCATTGCTGCATTCCACAGTGTGTAAGCCTCAGCCAGGTTCAACTCTGTGCTCAGCTTCCAGACATTTCCCAGAGACAGAGAACTGCATAAAAAGCGGGTAATTAATATTCACGGGGACAATTTTACCATCACAAATCACACAAGTGTATGTGGCCGACATTTTCAAAGTGCAGACCTGATTGAGCCTTCAACTCCAGCTGGGCGCCGGCAATGCCCAACAGCCCCGAACACCGGCCAGACCGGCACTTTTTTAATAGAAAAAATCTCCTGCCTGATTCTGCTCAGCAGCTGAACTGTCAGCTGATGGACCAAATGCAAACAGAGGTGCATGTCTGTTGTAAAGCAGCTGGATAAAAACACAGACTGTGTACCTGACACTCATTTAACCATCCTCTGGGTTTGTTTAACCTCGTCTGTAATTTGTGACACACATCAGAGCCACGACAGTGGAAGACCCCACCCCCCCACCTGCACATTCAAACATTCAACTCCAATGTCAGGTGCAGCTTGATTAATAATCTGAGCCTGAACCGACGTGATTGGGTCAAGCCTGGAATAACTCACAGATGTGAAACACATCAAATGTCAGATGAGGCTGGAGTGAGCAGGGATGTCTCTTTTTGTTAAATGTCTGTTTCCCTTTAAAAGCCATTTTATTATTATTTTTTTACGCGGAAGGACTATCAAAGTAAGAATTTCATTGTATGGTGTAATTGCTTGTTTTACTGTGTATATGACAATAAAAACCCTCTACCTCTGACTCACTTTCCCACTCTATATGTAGATGAACCCGTATCACTTCAGAGGGATTGTGATTTTCAAATGCACAGTAAAACAGGGGGTTACACCGTACAATGAAATTCTTACTTTTCTTGTCCTCCTTCCACACAGGTGAAATGTGGAAGCGGTTAAGTGATGATCCATGGCACTGGGCTAGGGACAATAAGTAGATCCTGGGAATCAGGGCTGCACAATATGGACAAAATTTCATACCGCAATGTTTATCCCAAATATCTCGATAGTGATACAATATATGATTCACGCTTGTTTGAACTTTTACGTGTAGCAACAGTGAAAATTGAGCATTCTCCAAAAAAAAAACTATAATAGTACCAACTGTATATAGAAAATCCAGTTCACAAAACAATTCACAAAATATTGTTTGATCAGAACAGACCAATCACTGTCTTAGGCTGTCCTTAACCCTAAATTTGATATCGTCCATTCTGTTGCCTTTTGAGATGTTAATATCATGCATGTTCATTTCTAGATACTGATAAGATCACAATATATCGTTCAGCCCTACTGGGAACATAGAAATGACTCCTTTAAGGCTCCGCCAAAAAGTAGTTCCTCTAACTAAAACTTGTCAGCAACTTAAACCAATCTGGAGGCTTAATTGTTTGCAGACAACATGCAACTTTACATCTGTAACAATGTTGCTTTCTAGGCAAAAGTGGAAGGTCCATACGGTCTGTCATTGGTCATTGTTAGCAACATGGAGAACACTGTTTCAGTTAGCTGTTGTTAGGTAGTTCAACATAAAAAAGAATCAGCTGTAGGTGAGGTAGATAATCAGCTGTTAGTTTAACAACTGTTGTAGTGGAATGATTAGCTCATGTGTTGTTATTGTAAAAAACACGTCTCTTGACCAAGCAGATTGCTTGAACAGAAATGTCTGTTGTATAAATGACTTTGGGCTCTAGTTTCCGGGCGCAGCGCAGGGTGGCGCAGTGAGGCAAACCCCGCGCAGAGCTAGTTTTGACCAGCGCAACGCGAGAGGCGGACGGTTTGCAAGTTTTGCAGACCGAGGTGCGCCGAGATAGGAGTGGCGGCGCAGCGGGGGGAGGTGTCGACAGATTCAGCTTGGCGCAGTGACAGTTTCATGCCAAAAGGCTTCGCCGAGGTGCGCCAAAAGCTCGCCATCTGAAACCACGTCTACTTTCAGTGCAAGGCGGAGCGGAGCCGGCGCAGTGGAAGTTTGGCTGACTGTCGCACATCACCAAAACCTCACAATCAGCACAAACGGTGCCAATCTCCTTTGATCTGACATCAGTTGTGACAGGACAGTCGATATGGAGATATATGTATGTGCTGATTGTGATAGTAGCATTGAATAGTGTTTTTGTCGGTATTTATTGCATTGTTCATGTGCCTGACATTCCGGAAGCCTGCCTGTGAGGTTTTGGTGACGTGTCCGCACTGCTCGCCGGTCTCCGCTCCGCACCGGTCTCCTGGGCTCCACTCCAGCTGCGGCAGTAGACCTCCATGTCAATTGTGTAAACTTTCATTACGCCTTTGCACAGCACATTTTAAAGGCGAGGACAGGGGCTCATTTGATTGGTTTAAAGTGAATCGACTGTGTCAAACCCACTCCACGCCTTCTCTCCTCCCTTCCGCCGGTAGGAGGGACGGTGGAGTACTTGCGCCACCGAGCACGGCGTGCCAAACTTGCAAAATCCACCTGGCCACACCCAGTTGGCGAAGCACATCTGCGCTGCGCCCCCGCCTCACCCGGTCTGCAAAACTAGAGCCCCAAGGGTTTGCAGCGCCGTCAACAAAGCAAAGGGTGGCTACTTTGAGGAATCTAAAATCTAAAACATATTTAGAGTTATTTAACAATTTTTTCTTTGCTACATAATTCCATATATCTTGCTTCATATATTTGATGTCTTCAGTATGTATCTACAATGTAGAAAGTAGTAAAAATAAAGAAAAAACATTGAATGAGAAGGTGTGTCCAAACTTTTGACTGGTAGTGTATATTCATCTGTACTAATTAACAGATGCCATTGTTTATCATAATTGTTTGGTA
>OMLB01048987.1:0-11503 GCA_900302555.1 Myripristis jacobus | reverse complement strand
TTTAGTGTTGGCGGGGGCGCTGAGCTGAGGAGGACAGTGACACGCACGGAGCTGTCCTGTCAGACATACAATCACTGACCCTGCCACACACACTGAAGGAGAGACACACACACCCTGCCACACATATGTCGAAGGAGAGAAAAACACACACACACACACACACACACAAACACAAACACACACACTGCAAAACGGAGGAAAAAAAAACACACACACAGAATTAAGACTGAAGAATTTGTACTTGAGACGACAAAAGCAACTCAACTCTAAAGACAAATATAAAAGAATGAGAAAAGAACACTGAGACGAGGATTCAAGAAAGGAGGACAAGTTTCCTCTTTGCTGCTACTACTACTGCTGTCCAGAAGAGGGCGGCGAGCTGACTTGGTTTGAACTGAACTTGCTGTATCAGTGAGCTGCGAGGAAGACGGGGAGCTGCTGTAGCCCCCTCAGGAGTGGAAGTGGGCATGTTTTTATAAGGAAGGGGAGAAGGAGGGATGCTCTCACTCTCTCTTGTCCTTCTCTTTGATGGACTGTTGTACATAAGAGACTGAGCTGTAGAACTCTGCTTTTTCATAACACGCCTCAGCCTGAATCCAAACTCTGAATATTGCACCTCAACCCTAAACCCTCGCCTAACCTCTTGGCCCTTTACATGATGAACAGACACTCTCTCTCTCTCTCTCTCTCTCTCCCTCTCTCTGTCTCTCTCTATCTCTCTTTCTCACACACACACACACACACACACACCTCCTCGTTCACTTGAACACGATGGTGTGCAGATCATTGGAGTTTACAGAGATAAACTTTAGCACCTTATTGTCCAATAGAGGTCAGGGTGGCTGTCATTACTTTACCTCATCAGTCACTCAGGCAGAGTAGGATGCGAAGTACACGCTAGATTACAATACATACCTAACTAACCATAGGAAAATCTACACAAGTATTTAATTCACCGATTAAATTGGCCGCTTCACTACTACAATACCACACAAAGTACACTCTGCAATTCACAACACAGTGGTAAACAATGACTGCATTTGTCACTTGCTCACATGCTGTAAAGAACACCACGCTGCAAGATGCTCCTGGTTCAGTACGCAAGGATAGTTAGAGGTAAAGGAAAGTGTACAAAAACTCACCTGCTCATTCTTAGACACCCCCTTCCTCTTTTGCCTTGACTCAGAAGTTGTCTTGATTTGTTGTGTGCTGTTGCATTGGTGTACAAGTGTTGACGATGAAATGTTCTCTTTGCACCTGATTTTACCTCTTTACATCATGATTAGTCCACTCCACAGCCCTTCCCTCCCTGTTTACCCCACATGCATATATTTTTACTCTTTTTTTTTTCTTTTTTTAAAAAAATCTGTATATATGATCATTATTTTTACTTGTCAGAAGCAATGATATCCCAGAATGCCATTCTCGGTCTTAATCTGTGTTCCCGAGGGAACAGCTGGCGACTGACTGGGGACATGTTGCACATTCCTTGAGCTCAGGACTTATCGGTAGTGTACTTTTGTGGACGCTGCGAACTGCAGCAGGTCTTGTATGTCTCCCCGGTAGAGCAGAGTATGTTGAACATGGTTGAGTCCTTTTGCAAAGCTGGTTCAGACTGTATGTGAATAATAATTATAATAATGATAATAATAATTTGCAGAATCACCCTGTCAGATTGTGTGTTTGTCATTCTCTGTTAATTTGACGATAACGTGACTGTTGAGAAAACACCTTACCCGTGTCTTTATTTGTCATCTCTTTGAGCATGTTTGTCCTAAAAAAAACAAAACAAAACAAAACAATGTTTTCAGTTGGTATGTGAAATAGCTGCTGCCGAGTAAGGGCACACTGGAAGAGTAAAAGGAATACTTCCTATTGATACGAATCTGACATGTGACCTTTTTACATGACTCTTGCATCAAACACCACATTGCCCCACAGTGGCTGAGATGAGGACTAACAACATCCAATGACTGTTCATTGAATAAAGTGAAGACAATGACAACATAGTAATCAACTTTCTTTACGTATGTGCTGCCAGTGTTGGGACCAGACAAAATGTGTGACAAAATCTGACTTTGAATCATCAGTCAAGGCAAAGTACAGCAAAAAAACAACAACACTTGTTTAGTCTTTCTAACTGGGCACTGTAGTCTTTGGATATTTAGCACCACTTTCAGCACTCCTACACACTGTTGATTCATGCCGTGGTTGCTACAGGCTGCCAGAAACGACAGGACCAAAGCGTTGTTAAAGAGCCAAGTATCAAGTGCTCAAGCACACAACTGTTTCACACACCAATCAATCAACATGTCAACATGTACTGTATCTATGACATGGATAGTAGGTGTAGAATGGAGTTTCTCTTCCTCAGACACAGACCTGCAGTCACTTTTGCATCTGTCCGCTGAATCGATTGGGAGATGGTGAAGTGATGCCGCGTCGGTGTCTGTCAGAAGGACTACTTATTTACCCAGAGTGTGTCAGTATGTAGCGTGTACATAGATCCCTCACTCTGTATATACAAAAGTGTACAGGTTTGATACAGCTATTCACATTCTGGTGTTTTTTTCTTCTTTCCTTTAATTAATGAAAGTCATAGCAATATTTCTGTAATCAGTAAAGAGCCGAGGTAATAGGATGATTATGATTGCATTTGCGTTCATTTAAAGTGGGGGAAATGACTGTGAATGATCAAACTGTGAGACTTGACCAAAACGATGAGTAAGGCTTTTGTGCTGTTTAACATGCTGGATCCAAAAGGCTGGAGTGTGGTTGTCATGGTGCAGAGGAATAAAACATACTGATTATTTTGATTTTTACCAATGAAAGCCATAAAGCTCATAAGATGACAAAGGCTTGTTTGTGTGTGAGGGGTGTGTACCATGTTTGAGCACAGACCTTGAAAAGCAAAAGGGTTGTGTACACCTAATAAAGAATAAAAAACCTGATTACTTATTTCTTGTCATTAAATCGTTTGAAATGATCTTACTACGCAGTGACTGACTACATTGTAGAGCAGATTTATTTACATGCCAGTCATCTGCTATTACTACAGGGCAGCGGCAAGGAGATTACAACAGCGGATTACTGTAAGGGTACTTATCTTGATTTTCTTACTTACATGGCCTCTGACTGAGCCAAGCATGATGGAGCTAAAAATGTATGACGCACAACAACAAATATTCATGTTTTGTGAAAAGCTAATTTGTGCTCACATCTTTCTGGCATTAAACTCAAACAGAAATTTGGATATATTTTAAATAATTAGTAAACAACATTTGCAATTAGACATTTGATCTCTGCTCTGTCCCACACATACACCCACAGACACACATGCACTATCATCTATAAGCTACTTATCCTAAGTAATCCAACCACCGATGAAAGAATAATTAATTTATTGAAATTACAGAGGTTTAGATACCCGTAAACAGTTAAAAATACCATAAATACTTTCATACATACATCTCATCGTTAACACTTGTTAAAGAAAAATAGATTTTCTATAATCCATGTCTGTGGTTTAAAGATTATGTAATTAGGGTCAGGATTAAATATCATATAGTGTGTTCTGGATTAATTACACATCAACAAAATATATGACAATGGATGAGGCAGTGCATTTGTCTTTATTGTCAGACGACATGAAAAGTTATGACGGCCTCTGTAGGAGGAGGCAAGCAACATCCCTTTCTGTCTATGGGATTGTACAGAATATGCATGGCCGCTTTGACACCTGACATTAACATGTGTTTTTCTATCTGGACTGAGTCTAGATATGCTGCTAATGTTGCTCTCTTATTCATCCTTGATCACCTCCAGTTATGGCTGCTAGGTGAGTTGGTCTTCAGTGGATCTTGGCTGCATTTACACCTGGACTTCACGTGCTTTGGTCTCTCTGATCACACTCTCATCATCCTGGACGCTTGTCAGGTGAAAAAGGTGTCTATTTGTCCGTTGTTTGATGGTTGCACTAATGGTCTCCTGTTGCCTCATGAGGAATAGGGATGGACATACAATTTTATTCTTTCATAGCTTCTTTCGTGGAGGCTTTCTGGCTCTTGCTCAGAGAGTAGACAGTGGTCTCGGCCTCAGAGACATGTCGCTCTGAAATCCATGGGTTCCAGCCACACAGGACAGTGGGAACAGCATAGTCCCGGAACTAGACACACACACAGAGACAGCACACAGTGGCACACTATTAAAGGCAAGACTACTTTCCTTGTATTTGGACTGATAAAGTCCAATTCAGTTCAGTTCACTTAAATATGTGTGAATTCATTTGCTTGTCTTTGCATCTACATGTGCATGATGAGGGGTTACCTGTCTGTTCATGAATATATATATGATGGGGTTGTAGACTGTGCTGCTCTTAGCCAAGAAAACTGGTATGGTAGCGATGATGGGGTCAATATAGAGGTTGGAGTCTAGGATGACAGCGAGGGCCATGGCTGCATACGGCAACCAGGTCACCAGGAAGGCCAACACCATCACCGCTACCATGCGTGCCACCTGTACCTCCATGCGATTTGCGCTGCTGGCCTCAGACACCTGCAGTTTGGTCACCTATGACATGAAAACACTGCAATAAAACCAAGAACTCACACTTTGTGTATGATCTCCCATATATCCGACCTATCCCTCCCACCTTAGCCTCACTGCTGATGTATACGAGTTCCCACCTGTCGCAGGGTCCACAGAAGACGAGAGTATGAGACCATGATGATGGAGAAGGGCACGACAAAGCAGGAGAAAAAGTAAATGATGATGTAGGACATGTTCCCCACATCACGGCTGTACCAATTAGGGGCACAGGAGGTCTGGACGCCCTCCAGCTCAAAACTACCCCAGCCAAACAGTGGCGGAGTGTTCCACACAAACGACCACACCCAGGACAGCACCACACCACATACTGCATGCCTGAGGAGAATAGAAACATCAGGAGGATCGAGCTGGAGCAACATCAATCTTTTTACCCTGTGTAAAGTTCAAGACCACTTATATAGAGCCCTTAGTCAATAGCTGCAGTCCAAATAGCTTTAAGGACCCACAATTTAAGTGACACTCCTTAATCTAAAGCTTCATAGCAGGCAAGAAAAAAAAACTCCCAAAAAAGCTCAAATGCCTAAAAAGATAAAAAAATGGAAGAAATCTTGGGAGGGATTACAGACAGAAGGGTAACCCTTCCAGTCCATTCAGGAGTGCAATGGGTGCTCACTCATTAGTTCATCAAATCAAATCTAGAAAATCAAGTCTAAATGAATCTAATGAATCTAACCGGTTAGGGCATGTATGGCAAACAGAAACCGAACAAACTAGTTAGTTTTTTTTTTATTCGGTCTCACTGAGTAATTTAATTTTATATTTTACCCACTTTGTTGGCTGAGGAGAGAGGGAGCTCTTTGTGGTCCCTCTCAATATTCCTTCCATTTTTTCCTATTTGGGTTTATTGGGGAGTTTTTTGCCTACTGTGAGGGTTCAAGCCAGGGGGCATTGTTTCTTTTTGTTTGATGTAAATTTGTGGGCCTGTTAAGACCTTTGAGAGATTCAACTGTGATTTAGGGCTCTAAATTAACTTGAACTTGAACTTAAACCTCATAGAGAGGTTGCCAGGTAAATAGAAAATCTTGATGACACCTACCTGGTCTGGAACAGGACGGCACCCATGGGACAACACACTACTATATAGCGTTCAACAGCAATTACAGCCACTGAACACAGACTTGTTATACCTGGGAGGGAAGAGGGGATGATTTAAGCCCTTAATAAAAGTCCACCAGTACTGAGCTTTGCGCTGAATAACATGCAAATAAAATCATATCAAATTTAAAATAAAGCACATGGAAGAAGAGTAGCACAGACTGATTCTTAATTGACTCACTGAAGAGAGCAACAGCAAAGCCCTCAAGGACACAGCCCAGGCGCCCCAGGCTGAAGTATCCCATAGCGCTGGTTACAGTGGTGGGCAGACCTCCAAACACAGCACAGCCCAGGTCACATATGGCTAGGTTAACCAAGGCATAGCTGAGTGGCTGCCTCAGCTGTCTGTGTCTCACTGTCACCACCACCACCAGGACATTGAGGATGATCCCAGCCACAGAGAACACACCCATGATAACAGCCAAAATTGTGAAGCCGGTCTGAGACAGAAGGGGTGTGTTGACTGAGCGGTGAGACGCAGAGGAGTTTCCATCGAGGCTGAGGTGGTCCATTTTGGTCAGTGTGGATGGTAAGATTATGTTCGGGATTCCTCCCATGCAATGTTCAAAACCCAGTGAGACTCCCTGCTGTTACCACAAATTGCCTTCTGCAATGAAAATAAAGTTTCTGCAGTCCAGCTGCAACTGAAGTTAAAATGAAATCCAACTGAAGTCCAGGATGCTGACAGGTCATAGCAGAAGCTGAACAAAATGTGAAAAAAAACTGATAAAAGTGGTGAGCAGCACTGGCAAGAGCTGAATCAGAAAGACAGTTTGATAATCCAGCAACATCACCGACTGATGCAAACACCAAGAATATGGAGCGAGCGCAGACTGTGAACTGCTGTTCTCTATAGCTTCAGTATGACTTCTCTTCCAGCACAGCTCGAAAAGAGAATTGGGGACGGGACACTCTAATAAGCCTATTAAGAGGAGAGGGGCTCCAGATCATGACATTTAATTCTCAAAAACCAAATCCTCAGATCCGGATTGAGGAGACAATACTTCTGTTTAATATCCTAAAAGACTGCACTTTCCTTGATTGCTGAATCTACAGCTGCCCATGAGTAATCACAGGCAGCTGCTTACTGAGCTGTAGATTCATGGGCAGCTCACAACTCATTATGCAATCACACCACATTTTGTTATAACTCTCCAAAAGGTAATAAACTTTTCCCTCAGATTGTGATAAAATCCTTGAACACAAAATGTAATAAGTTTTCCCACTTTTTGTTATAATTTATTACAATATGGACACAATACAATAATAAGGTATGGCACTTAATCTCAGTAAAGAAAGTAACTGTGGCATGTTATTACATATTGCACTGAATTGTTCCATATTCATAAAAAAGGCAACTTATGCAATAGGCACATTATGCAATAAGTTATTTATTACAAAATGCAGCAAGATTACAAAATGGGTTGTTACAGGGTTATAGTCTATACATTGAGTAAGACAATATGGGTTTAATGTTTGAGTATGAAAGCATGTGTGTAGTTGTGTATGTCTCAAAAGCATTAATATGACATAATGTGTACACTTTCCAAGAGTAATCAGTACTGCACAGGCCCTACTTTTTATTTATTTATTTATTTTTTAACATCGCAGCAAGAGTTCATGGCCTGAAAGGGAGAAAATGTGCCACAGCTGAAAGAATTCAGCTGGAAGAAATATTGTTCAACATGTTTGCTGAAGCATGGTCATACTGCCAGTCAGATGCAAAGAAAGAAAGAAAGAAAGAAAGAAAGAAAGAAAGAAAGAAATTGTGTCTCTATGTGCAGTTTGGAAAACTTAATTTGGACAGCTGTCCTCTCTGGGCGAGTCATATCACGGTTTGTTTTCAGTGCTTGGGTTGTCTTTAAATCAATATCAATATCCGAGTAGACAAACAACACAAACTAAGAATAAGACAGGATGAGCAACTCCAGGTTTCCAGTCCACGAAAAACTGATATCTTTTGGCAATCAATTAATCCCCAATAAGAGACTTACAGCTAAATAAATCATTTACCTGCAATTATGATCACAGAACTACTTCGCAGTGTATGAATCTCTACATTTCACCATGTATGCTCTTGATCTTGAGACACACATGCAGAACTATTTGTGTATCAGTAATGCAATAACGCTGTCTTTCTTGGATTTTCCCACAGGAAGGTCAGAGGTCAGGCTAAGCTACAGAATAGCAGCCCCATCCACACCGGTACAGACCTAAAGAAACTGAAAATGTCCCAAGAGTTGCATAATTCATCAGCACACAAACCAAAATAGCAGACACATTTTTTTTTCTATAGGGTGGGGCTGCAAATATGTAAAAATAAATGTTTATATTCTTAAAGAGAGAGAATTTCAATATGCACATTGTCCCTCTTTATTTACTCATAGGCTTATTTCTATAATTGCCTTAGCCTTTGTCAAAATACTCCATTATTATTATTATTTTTTTAAATTGAGATTCTATTATAATGACTTTGCCAAACAGGTTTTCCAATTGTGATTGTCCACATTTCATTTCATATAGTTAAAACACACACAGAGACGTCACTAGGGGCTGAATTCAGGATTTTAAAAAGCTAAGAGCCACTCTTCAGTTAAACACCCATGTATTGATTTTTATTTTTTTTTTATTCTAATATGACAGTCCTAGTTTATACACTTTCATATTGAGCAATACATTACTGGGGGAACTGAAACTAGGCTGTTTGAAACGGAAATTCTCGACACAAATCGCTCAAAATCTACACACATTTACCCTCCCGGTCACTAGGTGGCGGTAAAGCGATACATTTCCTGCAGTAGCACCGAAGCTCTTTGAACCGATGCGGCGGTGTGATCGGTAAACAGTCCAGCCAACATGGCCACCTCCATGCGGAAAGCTGCCCACGATATTGAGACGCGAAAGCGGACTGACGACGTGCTGTTGTCGGAGGGGATCGACTTCGGCTCGCTGCTGCTGTCCCCGGCCGTCCTGCAGGGCCTCGCCGCCGCGGGCTTTCAGAAACCCTCCCCGATCCAGCTCAAAGCCATCCCGCTGGGCCGCTGTGGACTCGGTGCGTCCAACAAACAGCATGCCACTCTCTAAATGTTTGTGTGTATTTGGATTTGTGTCTGGGTGTGGGTGTGTGTGTGTGTGTGTGAGAGAGAGAGAGAGTGTGTGTGCATCAGCAGAAACAGAATATTGAACTGCATCTGCGCTCTTAAGGATGTGTGGAGGAGACTTATCAGAATGCACTTATATACTCTCTTAAAATACTTAAAACAAAAAGTTGTTCCCCTCCATGTCAGACAAGAGCCTACAGTGATGAGAAATATGATATTCAGTGGGTCAGTCCTCCCTTCTGTGTAATAATTCGGAAAAATACACATGGAGACTGTAGGCTCTGCCATTTTGTTATTAATGTTCTGCATCTGCACCTATAATTTGCTCCTATTATGACAAACACGCCCTCCAGTGTATAAACAAAATAAATCAAGTTTTATTCAGCTTTCAGGGTCAGTGCCATCTTGGCTGTGTATCTTGTGACATGGTTTCGTCAGCATATGAAATACAATGTTGGAAATGTTTGTTTTTCTGGCTTAATAGTTTGCACATGTTGTTTCAGATTTGATAGTGCAGGCCAAGTCTGGCACGGGGAAGACATGTGTGTTCTGCACTATCGCTCTGGACTCTCTGGTCCTGGAGAACCACACAACACAGGTGAGCTGGTTCAGTCCACTTGATCTAGAGACTATCCAGGGGGTTACGCGTCAAAATAATTTCCGCTTTTTTAATCTTAGTGATAGCCTAAATGGCCTTGTGAAATAAAGATTGTGTAGCCTTCAGGCGTCCTCTGACTGGTAATGAATTAAAATAATCTCAAAGGAAAAATAAAATTTATCATTTGGTGTCAAAGGTGATCATTCTGCTTATTTTTTGCCTGTAATAGCGCAGGTGAGCCTTTAAACCACTTGTCAGTCTTTCAGAGACAAACTGAGTGCTCATTTTTACAAATTTAAATGAAAGAGGGCACAAGTAGAGGCACGTCTTGTCATTGAGAGCTTGGCTGTAGCAAGCTTTTAGCAAGCTGTAATGTTGTGAGCTTTAAAGTCTTACTGACTGGGTAATGTATCTACCTGATACCTGTCCAGCCTTAATCTTCTTCCAGTCAAACATGTTTGACTGTTGACATCTCAAGTCCTTCACCAAGAGCACGTGTTTGACCCGCAGGTGTTAGTGCTGGCTCCTACACGTGAGATAGCGGTGCAGATCCACTCAGTGGTGATGGCCATAGGCAGCGCCATGGAGGGCCTGGAGTGCCATGTGTTCATCGGTGGCAGGCCTGTGAGCCAGGACAAAACCCATCTGAAGAAGTGCCACATAGCTGTGGGCTCACCAGGTGAGTGTTCAACACCAGTGGAGCATTAAGGAAACCACCGTCATGTTCCTTGTCTTCTGTAACCGTGTCCCTTGTCCTGCTTACGTCCACAGGTCGCATCAAGCAGCTTATAGAGTTGGGGATGTTGTCCACAGCCAGCATCAGGCTGTTCGTTCTGGACGAGGCAGACAAGCTACTAGAAGAAGGCAGTTTCCAGGAACAGATCAAGCAAGATACACACACACACACACACACACACACACACACACACACACACACACACACACACACAAGTTACATGACAGTTAAACAGTGTAAGTAAATCATGTGCATTCTCACAAAATTAACCCTGAGATTCACCCACTTGTCTTTCCTCTGCAGCTGGATCTTCTCCTCTCTGCCTGTGAACAAACAGATGCTTGCGCTCTCGGCCACCTACCCAGAATCCCTTGCTCAGCACCTTGCCCGCTACATGAGAGAGCCCACTTTTGTCAGACTCAATCCCAATGACCCAGGACTCAAAGGTAGGAGTCCTTACATAGTTGGCCTATTTTTGTTTTATTATTACAATTGCCACACAGATACCTAGACAGGATTTGGAGTGTAATGGGATTAATTACCAGCTGTATGATTTATATTGAGTCAGTTAAAGGGAATACAGTGTCATTTTGCATTAACATTCGCTTTTGTTGACATCTAGTTTTTGTTTCCCCCTGTGATTTCACAATGCATGTTGTCTGTACACTACCAGTCAAAAGTTTGGACACACCTTCTCATTTAATGTTTTTTCTTTATTTTCATGACTATTTACATTGTAGATTCTCACTGAAGGTATCAAAACTATGAATGAACACAAATGGAGTTATACAGTAAACAAAAAAGTGTGAAATAACTCAAAACATGTTTAATATTTTAGATTCTTCAAGATTGCCACCCTTTGCTTTGATTATTGCTTTGCACACTCTTGGCATTCTCTCCATGAGCCTCAAGAGGTAGTCATCTGAAATGCTTTTCCAACAGTCTTGAAGGAGTTCCTAGAGGTGTTTAGCACTTGTTGGCCCTTTTGCCTTCACTCTGCAGTCCATCTCATCCCAAACCATCTTGACTGGGTTTAGGTCAGGTGACTGTGGAGGCCAGGTCATCTGGCGCAGCACTCCATCACTCTCCTTCTTGGTGAAATAGCCCTTACACAGCCTGGAGGTGTGTTTGGGGTCATTGTCCTGTTGAAAAATAAATGATGGTCCAACTAAACGCAAACCGGATGGGATGGCATGGCATGTCACAGCAGGATGCTGTGGTAGCCATGCTGGTTCAGTGTGCCTTCAATTTTGAATAAATCCCCAACAGTGTCATCAGCAAAGCACCCCCACACCATCACATCTCCTCCTCAATGCTTCACGGTGGGAACTATCCATTCACCTTTTCTGTGTCGCACAAAGGCAC